>PVIC010017398.1:0-32789 GCA_004025085.1 Thryonomys swinderianus | reverse complement strand
TTTTTTTTATAAAATGGAGTATTACTCTGCCATAAAGAATGACAAGATCAATCCACTTAGGTGCAAATGGAGACATCTGGAGGATATACTAATAAGTGAAATCAATAGATCACAGATAGACAAATTCTGGATCTTCTCTTTGGCATGAACACCTGTAGATGCAAATGAGCTCTAGAAAGTATGATAGCTTTTATAGAGTGGGAAATTTCCATAGGAAACTTGGTGTGGGAATGTGATGAGGGGAAGGAATAAATATGATACGAAAGAAAATAAAAGAGCATGTATAAAGGGGGTGAGGAGGTTTGGGTGGGTAGGGATATGGGTAAAAATGAGAATAAACTTGTGTCATATACTGGTACAAATTCCCCAATGTTATATGTGATTTTGAGATTTATATAAATTTTACCAATAAAGAATTCAATTAAAAAAATTGTTAACAGAAATGGAAGAGTGAGATCCGAAATAGAGTTCCAAGAAGTAACAGGGGAAACGGAGGAGACACAATAACTGAAGAGTTTTCTATGGCTGATGAAATATACAGTACACAAAGCAACAGTGAGGAAAATCCAATAATCACCAAGCAGAGTAAAGGGAGTCAGAGTGCAATGCAGAATAACAGATATTAAAAGCAGATCTTTTTTCCCTTTCTTTTTTTTTTTTTTTTTTTTTTGAGACAAGGTCTTGCTTTGTAGTTCAGCCTGATCCTGAGGTCACTATGTAGCTCAGGCAAGCCTCGAACTCAGCAATCCTCCTGTCTCTGCCTCCCAAGTGCTGGGATTACAGGTTTGAGCCACCACGCCTGGCATTTGTGGTATGTGGTACTGATTGCCGGTTGGTGGGAGACACCACACCCAGTATTGTTGTATGTGGTTACCAGGGATTGAACCAGGGACACTGAGTTTGGTGGGCGGTGCCCAGAACCACTGAGTTAAATCTCTGGCCCTAAAAGCAGGTTTTAAGAGCAGGGAGGTAGGACTTTTCAAGAACAGAAGAGCCTAAAGGTACATTTTATCTGGATTTTTAAAGCAGTCACTCGATGTTATTTTAAAAGCAGAACTTTATGGGCTCCCTCACCTTTCTAAGGACTAGTAAACCCTAACTCCAGTGTGCGGAGCAAATGTGTGGACTTTGGGCTATTTTAAAAAGGTAGAGAAACTGATGTTTTCATCGATACACTGATTACACAGAACTTGGTTTCATTAGACTAGTGGGGCAGGTCTTCTGACCTTCATCATAAACAAGCCCAGAAAGAACAGGTATTCAATCACAGATTTTTCACATCTGCATCTTCTTCAGGCCTAACACAAGCTGAAGTCCTAAAGTCATGGCTTCCCATCACCCTTAGATGTCTTCAATATAGCTTAAAATCACATAAAATCTCCCCCCCTAACAAATTCCTAATATTCTCTGTAAATGATTAACATTTTATTTTAGAGCAGTTTTTGGTTTAAAAAGTTGAACAGAGTACACAGTTTTCCACTTAACTTCAGTCAGGCAATATGACATCTTTTTTAGACTAGCTTCTTTCAATTGCATGCATTTCAGCTTTTGCAATTACTTTTATAGTTTTGATGGCCTATTTCTTCTCACTGGTAAACAGTACTTCGATGTATAGAGGAAAGGCAGTTTCTTCATCTATCCACCTAGGAAAGGAGGCTTACTTCTAGCACAGTAGAAATAACATCACATGTAGTGAACAGGAGGAGTGAGGTAAGATATTCTTGCTTCCTGATGTTTAACGCAGGAAAACATCTAGTCTCTTAAGTCGGATGTCTGCCGTGGATCAGTTTTTCTATAGTTAAAAAAAAATTTTTTTTTTTTTGGAGGGGTGGGGGATTTAGCTCAGTGGTTCTGGCTTCTGCCTGGCAAGTGTAAGGTTCCAAATTTGATCCCTGGTACCACATACCACATTGCAGGGTATGGTGGTTCATGCCTACAATCCCAGCACTTGGGAGGCAGGAGGATTGATGTAAGTTCAAGGCTAGCCTGGGCTACAAAAAAGGACCCTGTCTCAAAAAAAAAAATTTTTTTTTTTGTACCAGTGTTTTAGCTCAGGACCTTGTGCGTTTGAGGCAGAGGCAGCACCACTGAGCTAAATCTCCAGCCCTTTCTACAGCTTTTATTATTGGTATATTTTATATACATATCATGATCACACTCAATATTGAGAATTTTACCAGTATAAAACGTGAGTTAATTCTCATTTCTACCCATTCCCCTACCCACGCTACAACTCCCACCCCCTATATGTTTTCTTTCTTCTAACATATTTTTTTCTTTCCCCTCATTACTTTGTCCCATCTTTTTCCTTGAATATTTTCTATTTCACAATGTCTATCATACATTCCGGAACTCATTTACATCTACAACAAGGGCAGCCCTTTCTATAGCTTTTTGAACAGACAAGGATCCCCCCCACACATTCCTTGGTTGTTGAGTTGTAACAATGAATGTTTCCTGATCTTTGCAGGAAATCTGAGTTTCTAATTATTAAGTGTGATATTAACTGCAGGTTTTTTGGGTCTATTCTTTATCAGCGAGGAAGTTCCACCTCCATTTCAAGTTTGGTTTTTTCCTTTTAATCCTGAATGGGAATTGGTATTTGTTGAATGTTATTTCTGCATTTACCGATGATTATTTTTCTTCTTTAAAAAGCTTCTTGACTTGTTGGAACACAGGGACTGACCTGAATGGTGAGCCTGCTATCTGGGATAAATTCCATTTGATCAGTGCACACAATTAAGTACATTATTGAATTCAATTGACTAATATTTCTCAGGATTTTTACATCTATTTTCATGAGAGATATTGCGTGTAGTTTCTTTTTCTTTAGCATCTGTGCCTGGCTTTGTTACTAAGGTTAATGCTGCCCTCATAGATGAATTAAGAATATTACCTCTGCGTCTGTTTTCTGGAAAGACTGTAAACTGGGAAAATTTTCTTCCTTAAACATTTGGTAGATTCACCAGAAACTATCCAGGCCAGCCTGGTGTTCTCTGTTTGGAAGGTCAATAAGTATTCAATTTGTTTTGCAGGTAGGCCTGTTTGGATTCTATTTCTTCTTGTGTGACTTATGGTAGGTGCATTTTTATAGTAACTGGTCCATTTCTTCCCCATTATTAACTTTTTTTTTTTTGAGACAGGGTCTTGCTTTGTAGTTCAGGCTGACCCTGAGCTCACTATGTAGCTCAGGCAAGCCTCGAAGTCAGCAATTCTCCTGTCTCTGCCTCCCAAGTGCTGGGATTACAGGCTTGAGCCACCAAGCCTGGCATTTGTGGTATGTGGTACTGATTGCTGGTGGGCATGAGCCACCATGCTGAGTATTGTTGTATGTGGTTACTGGGAATCAAACCAGGGACCTTGTGCTTGCTGGGCAGGCACCAGAACCACTGAGCTAAATCTCTGGATTCATATTATCAACTTTGTGGCCATACAATTGTCCACAGTATTCCTTATTTTTTAATGCCATGTGATGTGCAGTGATACTCCTTATAATATTGCTAATATTAACATCTGTAAGTGTCCTCCCCTCCCTGTAGGTACCCCAACTGGCGGCTTATCAATTTGAGTGATGTCTTCCAAGAGTGAGTTTATTTTTCTGTCATTATTTTCTTGTTTACTCAAAAGCGAATCTATTTTTCTGCCATTATTTTCTTGTTTACCAGTTGTTCTTTATGATTTTTGTCTCCTTTTTCCTATCCTCCTGTAGGTCACTCAATTTTTTTTTAAAGTTCATTGTTCAATTTTAATGTATTGAAAATAGTTCTGAGGTTTTAATAGCTTCCCTCCTGTCTACTGTATTACACTGTACATGCATAGCTTATCACAGTTCAGTGGTGTCTACATTTTATCAGTTTGTGTGAAGTACAGTATAGGAATCTGACCTTTATTCTCCTGTATAACTGTCAATCATATACTCAACATACATTGACAGCTACAATAGTTAAATGTTTCAATAGACAATATTTGTAACTTTCAAGTAAAATTTATTGTATTTACCTGCATTGTCACTCATTTTTGTAATTGTTGTTGAAATTATTCCCTTTGTTTCAAAAACTTCCTTTAGCCATTCTTTTTCTTGGGGAAGGAGTAACTTAGGGCCACTGAACTATACCCTCAGCCCTGTCATCTTATTAAATCGCTAAATTTCCCAGACTGCATTACAACTTGTGGCCATCCTACCTTAGCTTCCCAAAGTACTGGGATTTTAGGTGTGTGGTACCATGTCTGGCTCCCTTTATCCATTCTAGCAGCAGGTGTGCTGGCAACAAGTTCTCTGGTTTTCTTGGTCAGCTTCAATCCCCTACTCTATATTAAAAACCCCAAAAGCCAGGTTTTCTCAAATATAAGATGCTAAGATTGTAAAATATACCACTAAGAAAATGATCACAAACTTTCAGAAATATTTTGATTTCAGAGAAGCTATATGAAAAAACTGTTCACTGGTATTAAAACTAATGAATACTCAAATCACAGGAGACCAAGATTATAGTGACATCTTCCTGTGTTCAAGAACAGATCAGTATAGTTCTGAGGCTACTGTTAATCATAGACTGAAAACCTTATTCCCCAAATATTTTTTTTTTTGAGACAGGATCTTGCTTTGTAGTTCAGGCTGGCCCTGGGCTCACTATGGTGTATAGCCCAGGCAAGCCTCAAACTCAGCAATCCTCCTGCCTCTGCCTGAGTGCTGGGATTACAAGTGTAAGCCACCACAGCCAGCTAAATATTGAAATTTCATTTCTAAGCTTATACATTACTGTCACAAATCTTAATATAAAATCATGTTTTAACCCAGAGCTACTTCTCAGGGCCCAAGGCCCACTGCAATCAGCATGGCACGCAATGGTGAACCTTGTAAACTTTTCAGTGACAACAAACAGCCCACTGTGGCACACGTGCCCATACGTTCGCCACCACTGTGGTCATTTGTTACAAAATTCCACAGAGGAAGTGGAAAAAGGGAGTTCAACAGAGTGGTGAACTGACATGATGCAGGATTGTTCAAGCTCCCAAACTGAGAGCAAGATTCACCTGGTGTCTATAAGTCAGGTTGGAACACAGTAGGGAAAACAGAACACTATTTACCTTCTCTCAGGGCAAGGACAAGTCACTTGTCTGTACATGCCCTGAGAAGAACCCAATGACTAGCTTGGCAAAGGTACCTGGAGGGTCTGTGGGATATGAACGGTTAAGGACAAGGTTTTCAGAACCTCTAGGACACCAGCCTTGTTCCTGATATGGTGGGAAGATGAGAAACAGAAAAGGGAAAAAACACCTGACAACATCACGGTTCTGGGAACCTGGCAAGAAGGAGAATGAATGGAGCCAGCCTCCTCACCTCTGAAAGTTTCTCATGCCAGTGTACTATTGCTACATCACTGAACTAGAATGAGAAATCTATGCCACAGTGCTCACTGAATCCCTAAAAGATTGTTGTATGGCCGGGCATGGTGGCTCACGCCTGTAATCCCAGCACTCAGGAGGCAGAGGCAGGAGGATTGCTGAGTTCAAGGCTTGCCTGGGCTACATAGTGAGCTCAGAGCCAGCCTGAACTACAAAGTGAGACCCTGTCTCAAAAAAAAAAAAAAAAAGATTGCTGTATGCTTTTAAAAAGTTGATACTGCACACAACAAACCTTAAGGGAAATGTAGCAGGATTTTAGGAAAAAAAAAGAGATGGTACAAGGGGATCAGAATTTTATTGTCTTCTTACAAAAATCATGTAAACATCAGCATAGACCTCTCTTTATCCCCAATTCCAGAATCATCATGACACATTAACTTTACATTTAAAATAAACAGGCAAAAACAAGTTACCAGATAAACATAGGCAGTTTTGTTGTCTTGTTTGGGAAGCTTTCCACATGAAGGCTCAGCAGATCTCTGTGGCACCTGATGAGCAGGGAATTGGTGAGAGACAACTGTGGATCTTTGCAGCTTGTTCTAGCAAGCATCACAGTAGGATGCCTCATCTCTCCAAAAAGTCTGCTGGGCTGCTCCTGCAATGACTAGACTTTTCCTCCTTGCAAAACAGTGGCCCACATCCGCAGGCTCGAGGCACAGAAGTGCAAAGCCTCCCATTCTCTATTCATCTTCAAGCAAACATGGTAGATCCAAGTCTTCCTTGCACCAGGAAAAAAGCAAAAGAACATGCAACTACATGAACTAGAGGAGAACAGAAGGGATGTACTCAGCTGCTTTTTTCCCTGTTGAGGCCATTTTCAAGACACGAGCCAACCAACTTTTTGGTTTCCAGAACAGTATGCATTAGAGGGAAGCACCTGGCAGAGCAGTCACAAGGCCTGGTGAGGTAAGATCTCTTTTCTTCAAGTTCCCTTTAAAGTTCCATTGGGGAAGGCTGCACTAAGTGTCACTGTGGTGAGAAAAGAGGCGACTTTCTCAAAGATGACTGGATGTATGCTACTAATGACTCAGAATACAGAACAACTACACAGGTTAAATGCTCATCATGTGAAAATCCAAAACCTGAGTCTTCAAATTCTGAAACTTTTCTTGCACTAATTGATGCCACAAGTAGGAAATTCCACTCATTGGCCCAGGTGACGAGTCCTAGTTGGAACACAAGCAAACTAACAAACTGTAAAATTACCTTTGGCTATGTGAGTAAAGCATACGAACATAAGTGAACTTCCTGTTTAGAGTTGGGTCACATGCCCAAGATTTCTCATTCTAAGGAAATACTAAAAAGTCTGAAGTTCAAAAATGCATCCCATAAATGTTTCTAAATCAGTGATTTTTTTGTGTGTGTTTGTGACAGGGTCTTACTGCCACCTGAACTAGGCTTTCAGGCTGGCCTCAAACTCGTGGGATTGTTCTGCCTCAGACTTGCAAGTGTTGGGATTACAAGTGTGAGCCACCACACCCAGCTAACAATATTTCTGACATTACTGAACTCTAAGATTGTCTGTTTGGTGTTTTGTATTTTATTTCCCAGTAGGTGTTGTTAGCGTTTTTTGTTTTTATTTTTTTTAGTTTGCTTAAGTCAGAGATCCACTTTATTTGGGTAAGGTTAAAATATTAACTAGGGACGTGTAGCATTTGAACCCAATTTGCCTGATTTGGAAATCTTATGTCCTTTACTTAACACTGCTCTCCCTTAAATTGTTGTACTCATGAGGGAGCAGACAAAAACTGAAAATAAGCTTCATGAACAAACTAAGATTTGTGCTTGCAATAGTGGCATACACCTGCACTTTTAGCTACACGGGAGCAGACAAGAGGATTACAAGCTTGAGGTCAGTGTAGGCAACTTTGTGAGACATTGTGTCAAAAAATGCAAAGATCAGGGATGCTGCTCAGTTGCAGAGTGGTTGTCTAGTAGGTGCCGAGGCTCTGGGCTCAGTCCTCAGTATTGCAAAACCAAACACAAAAGCACAGCCAACAAAAAAATCTAGGATTCTAAACTTGGTGGATTAAAGAAGCAAGGAATAAGCAGTGTAAAATAAAATAATAGGCCCTAGCTGGAAGAGAAGAAAAAAGTACCGTCAAACATCTCACAATAGATATGAATTTTAATTAGTTTTTTTCGGCAGAGGCTGTTAAAAGTAACAGCATCCTCTCCACCATCTTTCCTTTTCAAAAACATGAGTGCCCTTTAAGCTTCTTCTGACAGGCTGCCCAATGCTGGGACAAACTGGGACCAAGTGCTGGTTGACATTACTCTTAAGAGTCCCCACAGTCACAGGCAGTTGGGAGATAAGACAGCACCAGGAACTGGGACCCAGCTTCCAAGTCTGGGAACAGGGCTGGGCGGTATCTGGCCTGGACCTGGGTTTCCATGCACAGGAACCACTGGCGATTTGCTGAGTCTGGGGCCTGGCTGACAGGGCAAAGCAAAGCGATGGAGAAGCAAGGAAATGAAAATAACCAGGACACAGATTTTAGCAACAGCAGAAATAAAGTCAGACATCTCTGAATATGGGAGATGATGAAACTCTTAGCTATTGTGCTAAGAGCTCTGTCAGTTTCATGTGGCTGGCCTCAGGGGCCAAATCCCACTATCTCCTCAATCCCTCTACAAACACCAAAAGCTACAGACACAGCCCGGGTGTGCTCTCCTCCTGCCAATGCTGTAGGATCTAACCTCCACCAGCCTTTCCTGACAGCTGACTGTGAACCATAATTTCAACAGTATGGCTAAAGACTATTCTGCAAATCTAAGTAAGTGCTTTCATGATTGGCTTTGGTGTTCCCGTTGAACCTTCTAGAGACACTGCTACTTATATTTGTTTTCAGTTTTAAATGGCCAAAAGTGTGAAAAAGATTTCGGAGAGCTGATAAAATCTAATCTGAATCATTTCCCCCACCTCCAGTTTTATTTGGACTTTATGAGCTCCCATATAGACACTCATAAAGAGTACATGTTTATATATGTATATAAAATGTAGATAATAGGGGACCTTTTGAGAATTATTTTATTGGTGAAGATCTATTAAGTGTTTAATAAATTGCCAGAGAAACTTCACTATGTGGTCACCTGTATTAAGTTCTCACTTCCCAAACTTTGATTACATAAATATGCCTCAAGCACCACAGAAACCAATCCTAATTTTAGAAGAAAAAAGGCTCAAGATCCTTCAATTCTGTTTTATCTGTTTTCTTTATACTATATGAAGAGAACTCTGTTTTGTTCTACATTTCCTTTCTTCTAAGGTAAATTTCCAAAACCAATGTGAAAAAATATTGATCAAGGTAAATAGGACAGATAAACCATTACAGATAAAGTTGATGTCTCAAGACAACTTCTGGAAATTAGTCTCTCTTAAATAAATAAAAAACTGTTTTAACCTATGATATTCATATGCAACAAGTATGAAAAAACACCAGTTCTTAATTTTCAAAATTCAAACAGCATGGAGATTAAATAAGAACTAGATGTAGAAGGCTCTCAGGGAGACTTCGGAAAACCCCATGATATAGATGCTTGCATTTCAGCATCTCACTGGGCTCACTGGCATTTGCTAGCTGCAGTAGTGATTTATGTAACATACAGGCACGAAGGAAGATCTGGCAGCTGAGCACCTTTTATGGGGTTTCACAAGGAAGCTGATTGGCAAAAGGAAAAAACAAAACAAAACCAAAGACTGAAACTGGGAAGAAAACATAAAGTAAGCCTATGTAAGCCAGGATGAAGAGGGCCCAATGTCCAAGCTGTGTAGATGGGATTGCATCTTTGACTACAAATATGGATTATATACATATTTCTATTAATTTAAGTCAGTCTGTGCACCACACCTAACTTCCAACACACTGTCTCTGAGTGGGGGAGGTTAGGCCATGTGGCCCCCCCTCAGGTCCCTGTCCTCTGCCCTGGCTGGTCAACAGTCTCTGCACAGGACTCCACGGCATGGTATATGAAGGGATAAAGCTTGATGTCCAGCCCTGGTGTGGAGCAGTTTCTGCATTCTTCATTGTAGTATCGTAGCAACAGCTTATATACTTCTCCTGCAGGGGAAAAGACCAGACGAATTAGTGCACTCAGGAATGGAGACAGGAAAAACTTCAAAGGAACACTCCAGTTTTACCTTAGTCTAAACAGCATATGCACAGATTTGGCTTTTGAAACTACAGTATGATTCTGTGTACCCAGAAGTTTCTCCTGACTCAACATAGCAGGCTACATACAGTGCATCGCCCATGCTATTTTTTTTTTTGCGGTGCTGGGGATTGAACCTAGGTCCTTGCACACGTAAGGCAAGTGTTCTACCACTAAGCTCCATTCCTGAGCCCTCGACCATATTATCTTGAGAGCTCACAGAAACCTTAGTTATAACACTCAGCTCTTGAGGTGGTGACCACATTGGACAAGCACAGTACATACTGTCTGACAAGCATCCATCCCCTCAGCCTGGAGAAGGGTGGAATTTATTTCACGTCTCCCCCTTTTGTTTTTCTCCTTCTTTTTGGTGTTGGAGATGAAACCCAGATGAAACACATCAAACATGCTCTACCACTGAGCTATGCCCCAGTCCCACATTAGTTTTCTATCCCTAGAAAAGTGAAAATGGACAGTAACTGCAGCTTTGTCACCTTACTTTAACAGGCCAACATACTCATTCCAATCATGGATGAAACTGGTGAAAAACATGCCTTGTCTTTTTCTCAGTCCCCTGCTCATTCCTAAACCACTGTGAGCCACCCACATGCCACAAGTGGACCATCTGTCTACACACTCAGTGTTGGGACTGTTTCCTACTCACCGATAGTCAACTTCCGCTCTGTGAGGAAGGTGTGCATGCTGTAAATGTCTCGCATCAACTCCGCATCCCCAAAGGTGAAGTAAGCCACGTCTCGCTCAGCTGCTGCTGCTGCCAGGATCTGTATTAAGGCTGCAGTGAAGAGAAACGGTGCAGCAACATGCTGAAAATGCCCATCAAAGCACCTCTTGCTCTCCTGGCCAGCTAGGTTACAGCTGCTGTGCCATTACTTTATCCAGATCAAAGATTTATAAACTGAATACACATGTTACTAGATACAGTGAATACAAGACGGGCATTAATCACTTAGTTGTGTGACTTTTCAGAGGTGCTGCTGAGAATATCATTATGCCACCCAATTCTCTTCAGATAGTTTTCTAGACTATAAATAAAGGAAAGTACATCTGAAGCAGCAAACCAAGTACTAATGTGGTGGTATTTATATTCCCTTCTATTAATCTGGAAATTGAATTTTTGTATTTGCTTGCTTGTTTGATACAGTAGTTTTGTCTTATCACACAGTAGCTGGTCTTTGTATCACAGGCATCCTGGGAGATTCTAATGGTCCCATTAACCCAGAAAAGATTCCAAAAGAGGGCTGGCAAACAGATCCTCTTGCACCCCACCTCAACCTGCCCTACAGCCCAGAGTCCCTGCTACTGAAGGTGCCAAATCTAACTTTCTGCTATATTGGAAGAGAAAAGCAACTGAGAACTACTGTCCATAGGAGTAAAAGTTACAAACCAGTATGCTAAGGAATGATTCCAAAAATAAAGTTTCTTTACAAATGTGACCTCAACAAGCAGAATTTATTCTAAATAACAACTAAACTGAACATAATTGCAATAAAAAGTCCTCTTGACAGTCATGTATCTTTTACTTCATAAAAAGGTGGGAAGCAAAAAATTATGGACATTTGTAGTTTTGTTTTTGACAGCATATTTAGATTTGTTCTACATATTTAAAAAAATAAAAAGAGTAAGAATGGAGTTGAGAATGGTTGTACATGTCTACAATCAACCTACTCCATGAAGTGAAGAAAGGGAGACTGCAAGTTTGAGCCCAGCCTGGACAACTTAGCAAAACACTGTCTCAAAATAAACATGGGCACGTAGCTCAGTGGAAGGCCCTGGGTGTGATTCTAAGTACTGCAAACAACAAAAAGAATGAGAGTGGGTAGGAGTCAATCAGTGAACATGACAAAAACCTAAAACAAACGAGCCTTATTTAGTTCAAATGATAAAACAACTACACAAAGGGGGAAGGAAAATGAAAGGAAGAACCAACCTAAGTAACTTACAGACATGGTACTAGACTACCCTTAGTCTTGGGCAAGGAGGAGAGACAAATCCCCAACTCTTTTTTTAGGTTTATCTTAGTAGTACAGGTAAAGAGCAATCCTGAGTAACTTCTTAGTGTATTAGAGTCCTGAGGGCTAAATAAAGGGACAGATGCTGTGGGGAGCTGAGGTTGCTATAAGCAGGGACTTAGATGATGGAAAGAGGGAGGACAAATCTCAGTTCTGTGGGTTGGATGGAAAAGGAAGATCCCCCAATGACAAGCATTTGTATGTGTGTTTATGTGCATATTGCCTCACTCTGCTGGCCGAAGGGAACAAAACACCAACAAACACTCCAGTAGCAATGGGCATGTTTAGTGTCCAGATCTTGGTCTGTGATACAATTCCCCTTAAAAGAATGGATTCTTTGGAGAAATGACTGATTCCATGGTTGGAACAAGAAAGACACAAGAGGAACCCAGAACACTTTGCTATATCAGAAAGTAAGAAAGTGCTGAAAAAACTGATGGGAAGTTATGACAATAAAATGGGAACCAGTTGGAAGGACAAGCTAGGCACCAAGACACTAAGTATAGTCATGAATTACAAACCTTTGAAAAAAATACACATCCCAAGTCCATGCTGATGAATAGGCAGATATATAAACAGAGACAGGAGGGAAGGCTCTTGGTCATAGGGGAGAAAGCAGAGACTAACTGGAAATTTGCAGAGGGCCATAAGAACCATGAATAGATACTGAATTCACAGGAAACTTTTGTCTTCTGATGTCTCCACAGATGGTGTATTATTTACAAGGGAGAAGAAAACAACAGTTTTGTACTGTGGAGAAAGCAGGCAACATTTTTCTTGAGTGGTGCCTGTGCAGCTCCCACTGGTATCTGATGCCATTCAGTGTCTCAGGACAGCATCATGCTGACCGATAGCAGCTGGTATCAACCTCAGCATGAGGAAGTGGCAAACCAAACACACCAATGTCATAAAGGGCAAAGGCCGTGGGAAACACTCCACACTCAATGGGAGGCTAAAAGACATGGCATGGAGCTAAAATGCTATACCTTACACCAGGCCCTGTGCTAGAGAGAAAAAGGCTACAAAAACCTTTTTTGTTATTTCTGAGACAGAGTCTCACTACTGTAGCCCAAGGTAGTCTGGAACTTGTGATCTTCCTGCCTCAGTCTTTGGAATACTGGGATTATAGGCATGTGCCACAACTGGCTTAGAAAGACTTCTATTAGGGTAGATGACCTAAGGAAAACGTGGGTGACAGTAGATAAACATATCTGCATATTTATGAATTTAATAAACAGTGTGGCTAAAAAAGAATTTTTTCCTCAGGAAATATGCTTAGATGAATTTAGGAAGGGACATAATGTATGTAACTTATGCTTGAATGGTTCAGAAAACAATGTACATATACAGAGAGATGTGTGTTTTTACTTTTTATGAATTTTAAATTATTTTTAAATGAGTAACATGCAGATGGAAAACTTAAAGTTCAACAATAAAATTTGGTATAGTGGAGTATTATCCAGATTTGGAGAAGAATGTGTTAGTGTAATAACACTATAATAATATGAGATTCTAAAATATCATCAAGGGCTGGAGGGTTAGCTCAGTGGTTCCGGCGCCTGCCTTGCAAGCGCAAGGACCTGAGTTCGATCCCCGGTTACCACATATAATGCTGGGCGTGGTGGCTCACGCCTGTAATCCCAGCACTCAGGAGGCAGAGACAGGCGGCTTACCTGGGCACCATAGTGAGCTCAGGGCCAGCCTGAACTACAAAGTGAGACCCTGTTTCCAAAAAAGCAAAAAAAAAAAAAAAAAAATCATCAAAGTACATCCTAATAGCCAAAGTCGTATTTGTCAAGTTTCTACAACCTGGGCGGGACCATGACTAGGTCTCATTAATCTCAGTGTTGAAATTAATTAATTTCAAATGGTTAAGTTTTAATTAAAAATGTTCAACCAACTTATGCATACATGAAAGCATCAGTACACCCATTTTAAAAGGTTTCTAATTAACCTAAACTATGTATAAAAATGGAAACTAATGAAATGTCATCTTCCTCTAACAAGATGTACCTATCATATCTTACCTTTAAGAAAGAAAAGCCTTGGGCCTAGAGATTTTGCTCAGTGGTTCTACTGCCTGCCTAGCAAGCCCAAGGTCCCTGGTTCCATCCCCAGTAACCACGTACAACAATATCAGGCATAGTGACTCATGCTCACCAGCAATCAGTAAGACATCCCACAATGCCAGGTATGGTGGTTCATGCCTGTAATCTCAGCACTCAGGAGGCAGAGGCAGGAGGATTGCTGAGTTTGAAGCTTGCCTTGGCTACACAGTGAGCTCAGGGCCAGCCTGAACTACAAAGCAAGACCCTGTCTCAAAAACAAACAAAAACCAAAAACAAAGAAAAATTGAAAATTCGGTATGAATAAACATTTAAAAGTTATTTCCTTTTAGAATTTATTCTGAAATTGTTCC
The DNA here is from genome assembly GCA_004025085.1 of Thryonomys swinderianus. Taxonomy (NCBI): domain Eukaryota; kingdom Metazoa; phylum Chordata; class Mammalia; order Rodentia; family Thryonomyidae; genus Thryonomys; species Thryonomys swinderianus. Next base: position 18,782 of record PVIC010017398.1, on the reverse strand, counting down.
AGAGGCCATTTTGTACTGTAAAGGTTGGCATTAAACTTGATAATTCTACCAAAAAGGAGGTCAGATTCTAGTAAGAAGGAGGAGAGAAACCAACTTGTGCCCCCCTCCTTCTTTTCTGTGGTCCAGGACACTGTGCCTGGAAGCACCTGCCACTGAGCTATGTGGGCAATCCCTGCATACAACCATTTCTGCCTGAGGTACGCTGTTCCTTGCCCAGTTAGACTTGGGGCAGGGGGTGATGACCATACTCAGTCACCTTCTGTTAGCTAGCTTTAGTCGGGAACTAGAACTGGACACTTGGGTTCATTTTTCTCAGCTACACAATGAAGGGGGTGAACTGGATTACCCCCAAATACTTTTTCAGAGTTTAAGGTCCTATAATTACTGTTCTACTTTCTCTCCCTGAATTAGATATTAGACTACAAATACACAAATGAGACTTCCAGGAACATAAATTAATCTTGACACTAGGTACTTATGTAGACACTGACATACGCTCATTTTGATAGCACGGTCTGCAGACCTCACTGTGACATCCCCAATGTGCGTGAGTCTGAGATTCACTTCACAATTTAAGTGAGCTCTCTTGCACCAAAACTTAGATGGGAATAAATCATAAATCTAATAGGGTGTGTGGACTGATTCCAAGTGTGACACAAAAGCATTGAATTTTAACTTCAAGCACAACTAGGTGCCAAGATAATCACTTAAATTAACCGGCAGGGAGCTAGGTTTTAATTTTCTTTTTGGCATCAATGTTAAACTATGAAGGCAAATAAATATGAATAATGACCTAAAAAAAGCAATTTATGGTATCTTTTTGCAACAAGTAAACCCAGCAAAAACTGGGTACATGATGGCTTCTCTGCCACAGGACTGGCCTGTGCCATCAGCAAGTAACATCAGTAACACCTACTGACCCCATGCTCCTACAGCACAGGCAGCTGCTCCAGATCTTCACCAGTGCAGACTGTGACTCACTGGGATGGACTTACTTAATCCTTAGAGACAAAGGTAATTAATCTACATAGATAGATATGAACATGATCTCTCTCTTGAAAACAAGGGTACTCAGGCACCAGAAGGCCGAGGCATCAGAATGAGGTCACCCAGTCCAGACTGGGTGGGGCAGTCTGACTAGTGGCCCTCACCCACTGTACCCCAGCTGCCTGTACCTCATGCTGCCTGTGACCAAGCAGGCCTTGCCACACACACAGGTACCAGAACTTCTTCACACTGTTATGGCATCATCTAATGCATGCTGGCAAGGAGGCTCAATGGATACAGACTAAAAGTGAATCTGAGGCCCTTGGTGGCCCTGTCGCCAGCTCTTAGTGTTCTTGTCACATCACAAGACAGCTCTTCCAGACCAACTCTTCTCCTCTAGTTACTTTTTCATCTGGCTACTGTTTTATTTGTTTATACTTTTTGAGACAGGGCCTCACTATGAGGATATCCTTGAACCTACTATGTAGCCTAGGCTGGCTTTGAATTTGGGGGGATCCTTCTCCCTCATACTCCCAAATGCTGGGATTATGGGCTTGTGCCACCTTGCCTGGCTCACCTACTGTTCTTGAGTCTTGACTCCCTGCACTCCTCCTGGTAAGGATATTCCTGAAGGCTCAATCTTTGTTCATCCTACCTGCTTTAAATACATACAAGTTCTTCAGTTCCAGTACTACCTCTAGAGTGGTGCCTCCCACAGATAGATCCAGATCCAAAATAAACAAAATTAGGGCCGGAGGGTTAGCTCAGTGTTTCCGGCGCCTGCCTTGCAAGCGCAAGGACCTGAGTTCGATCCCCGGTTACCACATATAATGCTGGGCGTGGTGGCTCACGCCTGTAATCCCAGCACTCGGGAGGCAGAGACGGGAGGATTGTTGAGTTCGCGGCGGCTTGCCTGGGCACCATGGTGAGCTCAGGGTGAGCCTGAACTACAAAGCGAGACCCTGTCTCCAAAAAAGCAAAAAAAAAAAACAAACAAAATAAAATTACAAAAGCACAGGCAATGCTTCAAGCCTGGATTGATTTCTCACATGGCACTTGCTTCTCATGCTATGCCTTGGTCAATTCTCTTGCCAATAAAGATGAGAACAAAATCTTCCTAACAGACTGTGTGAGCCCACACGGGTAAATATACTCAGAATAATTCCCAGAACGCGGAACACACTCACCAATGTGTTCTCAACAGGAAAATGAGTATACAGCAGTTTCTGAGGAAGATGGGGTTATGTCTGCGTGCTAGTTCTGACACTAACTGTGTCTATGTTAGCCTGTCTAAAATTGTGGTTGGCCATACAAAACACACACAAAAGGAGAGAACACAGAGATCTTCACATCAGGTTATGGACAATTAAAACAGAAACCCCAAAGCCATCCATTTCCTACACCCATGAATTAAGCACATCTTCTAGGTGCTGATAAGAAAAACAGCAGACTTGTTGGACTGCTCATTATCACAAAACAGCCCAATCTCAGTACTGGGGCCCCAAAGAGGACAACTGAGTACGTCCTGGGCAAGGAAGCAGTGCTCTCACTCTGGCAAGGGTGGAGAAGAGTGGAGGGCTCCCCTTCTGGAGGAGGACGGTAGGCAGGTGAGACAACCTGGTACACAACCCCAACCTCTGACACAGGCCAGTCTGAAGGCAACCCGAGCTTGGAAAGAAAGGACTCATAGGCACTGTGCAGGTTTCAATCATTTCTAGACTGTTTTTCTGGAGTTCAGCTACCTTAATTCTAAGATAGCAAAGAAAATATTAAATACTCTATTGAGGTTTAATAACAGTGGACTTGAAGTCAGAAAGAAAGTAAATTTATTCCAAGTTTCTGTAACTCAGAACACTTTAATTCAATATAAATATGCACTGATACCAGGATCAAGTCATCCTCAGGGTCAACTCAATCCTGACTTTCTCAGCAACAGTGGCAATAACCTGCAAAGCCGTAGTCCTGTCTTTTATCAAATAAAGAGTTTGCTTGTGGGAACTCCTAGATTTATGATGGGATTATAACCTGATAAAAGCCACAGCTCACAATACCCTAAGTGGACGATGCATCTAGTTACCAGACCAGCACACATCCTATCCTAACAGCACAACACATTAGAGTGCTGGCTGTTTTCTTTCTTGCTTGCAGGCTGAGTGGAAACAGCCACTTCCTGCTACTATGCAGCATCTTGGATGTTGTACTGCATAGCACCAGGCGAGGACAAGATCAAAACCTTGAAGTTTGGTTTCTTTTGAATGTTTTGCAGTATAAAGAATCACTGTGCCAGGTGTGGTGGTTCATGCCTTCAACCCCAGTACTTGGGAGCCAAAGGAGGATCAAGAGTTAGAAGTCAGTCTGGACTACGTAGTGAGATCCTGTCTCAACAAAAAAATGTTGAGTTCAGCACAGTGATGCCTATCTGTAATCTCAGCTAATTAGGAAGCTATGGCAGAAGGACAGCAAGTTCATGGCCAGCTTGGGGAGCTTAAGGAGACCCACCTGAAAATAAAAAAATGAAAAGGGCCTTGGGTTGCACAAGTCCCTGGGTTCCACACCCCAAACTGCCATAAACAAAATAACCTAGTCTGGAACTATCTGTAATTAGAAGCCCACTGTGAACCTTGCCCCCATGGCAATACTCCATAAACACCTTTCCATGAAAGCAGATATATCTCCTTCTTATTAAAAATCAATTTTAGGAACCAGCCTCCTACTCTGGGGAAGAGCCAGGGCCATTATAGTAACTACTTCTCATGTGTTAGTGATCATCCAAGTGAGTGAAGGGGCCAGTGTTCTCAATGAGTTATTCCCGAGTTTAAGTCTAATAACTGAGAAAATGAATCACACAGTAGTATCTTCAAACACTACACCTCACAGTCGCCAGAGCAAGCACAGCTGCAGTCTCAGAGAAAAGCTTTTAAGCCACAAAGAAAGAGAAAAAATGAACACATTTATAAAGCTTTCCAAATTGTCCAATACAATGACTAAGGTTTATGGCAGACCTGGTCCCTGGATTGATGACATGAATCTAGTCATTCATTTTACTTAAGAGAAAAAAAGTGTCTGCCACAAGATCAACAAGCCCAGAGTGAAAAACAGGTTTCCTGAAATAAATTCATGATGGTAAAGAATTTCATAAAATAAAAATTCAACAGTCCTTTATGGGCTTTCAAACACTGAAGGATTTTTGATTGTGCATTGGAAGAAAATATAAATGAAAGTGTTTTGGATGATGGGAGAGAAAGATTTTTCTCTAAGTATACCACAAAAATGTGTACACAGGCAAACGTGGCAATAGCCTCAAAGGCTGTAGTAAATGAAAAAAAATTAGAAAAACACCTGTAACTAAGACCATTAAACAATTAATATTACTTACTATACAGTGTTATTCTAGCTATTGAAAAGTCAGTTATTCCCAAAAAAGTAAATGGGTGTAAGGATTGAAAAGCAATTCACAAAAACAAAAATGTCCAATGAAAATTGAAGCTTACAGAAATCGAGAAGTTGGACAGGTCCTGTCTTCAGGAAGCTGCTCAGGCAGGAAGGCAATGTAGTGACACAGCCCTCCAAGGGGGACTGGCACTGAGTGTCAAAGTGTCTGACTTCTAGTGATTAACCCCAGGAAGACAGCTAGTATACATACTTGTGTACCACTCATACTACAAGATAAAGGAAATAAATAACTACACTTGAGTGGAGATTCTGCAAGACACACACACAATCACTTAAGCCACTGATATGTTGACAGTACAAGGTCTGATCAAAACATATGATGTTTAAATAAAAAAAATTATTACAAAGACACTTCACCATTAATCCTCCTCAAAAAGCTTCCTTTACTTTGAATATACTCATACCATTGTTCTTGTCACTTTTTAAAGCAGGTCCAGAAGTCATCTTTGGCAGCCTACTGTGGCTGCCTTGATGTCCTGAATCGCTTAAACACAACATACATTTAATGGTCATGTTGACTCAGTGAATGAGCCAGAAGTTGCACGGAGCCAAATCTGGTGAAAGTTGGATGAGGGCACACTGTAATATTTTCATATGACAGAAAGTGCTGTCATGTTCTGAATTGTTTTAGGATATTACAGTAGACAAGACAGAACAACTAAAGACACAACAGAAGACTTTCAGAACAGTTTTGGAAAGTAGCAAGGATGATAGGAGAAGTGCTTAAAGTGATGGGGAGGGAAGTATTTTGAAGATCAATGGGATGCATCCTTTACTGTAATAAACACACATAACACTGACAGTAGTTTTTAAATATACTAGTCACAGCTACATTCGGTGTTGAGAACTGTTTGTGAGACTGTAGGGTTTTCAAAAACAGAATGTACAGTGTGACCTCAATATCAAGTAGTTACACACAATGTTAGAGATGGATCACGCAAAAGGATGGACCTCAAAATGTTAACAGCAAATTCTGGTGAGTTTTACATATAGTATTTCTCTGGACAGTCAAAGGAATAATAACTGTGCCATTTTTATAAAAACAGTAGCACACTCTTCTTGGGATAAGGTCAGACTCAACTATTCTCAAGAAGATGGATTTTATCCTATCGAGTTTGGCTGTCAAGGCCATGTCTGCTTCATTGTTTTACTGTTACTTTGATAATTACTGTGAAACAAAGAACTCTTATCCTAGGTTCCTGGCAGCAGCTCTAAAAACCTCTGGGACTGCCCCAGCAGTGCTAGTGTCTTTGTTATGCTAATGAGGCGATGTGAGAGCCAATCTCCAGGGAGACTAAGTTCACCCATATGGTCAGTGATACAATCAATCATACCCATGTGATCAAACTGCAGTAAAACCAACAGGCACTGAGGTGGGTGGAGCTCCTGGTTGAACAAAGATGTGTGGAGACCATGCAGAGGCTGTCAAAGCACTGCAACAGAATGAAGTGACTACTCTTAAGTACAGGGCCTGAATTCTGAGTCACTCTAGGGATTATTGAACCAGAGGGGCCATAGTAACCTGACTGGTAACTGGCTAGTCAGTTTCAGGCAGCTCAGGCCTCCCCAGACGTGAGGCTGCAGTCTGAAATGAGGGCTCTGCTCTTGACTTGCACATGTGACATGATTCTAGGGAATTAGAATTAGAAGAGCAGCACACACAACCTGTTGGTGTGGGGCTAGCTGTAATAAAGCAAACAATTCTAAGAAAAGGTATTTTCAAAAGGAGAGCAGATGTCCTAATCTGGTAATGGGTTTATTGATCAGGTTTTGTTTTTCTCTGCCACATAAAGTGAGGAGGAAGAAACATGGATCCCAGGCACCCTGGGCCTCCTCACCTGGGTTTGCAGGCAGCTCTCCCATACCCAGCCCACAGCAGGGTCACCGCACCACAGTGCTCATCACTGCTGGCTTCTCACATGCCGGCCACACTGCAGCACTCAAGGCAGAGGCCATATCTTACTGACCTCTGTAGTCTGAGTGCCAGTCACAGTGCCCAGAACATGGCAAGAGTGCCCATCAGTTTAGTTAAGGAAGAAGTTAGTGACATAGCTTTGCCCACAGAAACCCTTTCCAGCAAAGGAAAATGTTTGGAGTTAGTGGTTTGGTTTGAAACTTCACAATCTCTTTGGATTCTTCCTTCCCCTGAACTTTCAGTATTCAATTAAATACTGTGTCTGGTGGATCAAAGAGATAAGCAACCTCTGCACAAAACAGTTAATGAGACTAAGAATTCCTTCAAACAAGAAAAAAGAGGATGGTGTCAAATAGTCTTTCTTTCTTAGGCTTTTCTAGTCTCTTATGAGAGAACATTAGAAATATGCTGGAAGGACTAGCTTTTTTCCTGGTCAGTGTGCTATTATCCTTCTGTACAAAAACTCACCTTTTAATCTAGCATCACCCCCAAAGGCACCACAGCCCCAGTTTCCTGTGGCCACCGCAGAGAGGTTCTCTGGAGGAACACCAGGGCGGAGGAATCCACAGTAAGCCTGCAGGATGAAAGACATATCACAGCACGTAAGTGACCAGACAGCGACAGTGCTTCTGATGGATGCTCCAGGATCAGCTTCTAGTATCAAGCTTCTGTTCTCTTCCTCTCATTTATCTTGTTTTCTTAGCACCAAAGGAAAGCAGAAAACAAAGAAAAGAGAAATGTCTGGGATTATATAAGGAAGAGAACACAGAATGACAGATTTTATATGTACTTCTTTTGATATTAAACATTCAAACACCTTAAATCAGCATAGGCCTCAAGTCTGTCTTCCCCACACAAACTAAAGAGAAAGGGCTATTAGGGATATTGCAAGAACTGCTGAGATCTCCATGATAAGGCATTAAAACTACTAGGAAAGGCACTTGTTCAAAGGACTTCTCTTGAAGGCTTCTGCTCACTAATTCTCATCAGGGTAGAGCCACTCTCATGCCTCCAACACTCTGTCCCTGAGTTGCTGGGACTAGAGTGATGGCTTTGCTTATTTGTGTGTTCATGTGCTGCCTGCCACCAGAATGCTCAATGGAGAACAAGTAACGTCTCTAAAATCGGTTCCCTACACCTGGGTGTGAAATCATCTTTACTTGAGACCCCCATCCAGTCCCAGAGATCTCTAGTTTCACAACTCTGTCTTAAGTTAGAATACTTAAAAATTTTCCAGTAACCTGGGGTAAGTGCATTATGCCCTGAGGATGTACAGGAATTAATTATATGAACAGCTCTTTTTATATTTGAGTAGATGTTGGTTTCAGGCCCTACAGTTTTGGATTTTAATCTTTTTGATGTCAACTTAGTGGGTCTTTCTGGATCTTAAGGGCTCTTAACTTTCTGAAGCTATCAGACTACTATATTGGTAAGTTTAATATAATAGTAAAGCAATGCTCCCCTAACTTCTCTCAGGTAACCAAACAAAGACCAAAATACAATCTATGTACAACAGTAAATAAAATTAGAACGAACAGTGACACGTTCCCAGAGAAAAACTAAGGAAAGAAAGATGCTTCCATGAAACATACACAGAAACACAGTAAATTGGTCTCAGAAGTTTCCACAAAGGTATAAAAATTTATTTTATTCACCCTCTGGATGGATTAATAAGGCTGTTTCTTTTACCCCTCCTCGGCTATAAATCCTGACAGATATTAACTATGAGTTGGTGCCAGGCCATTATTCAATACCGTGATACAGACCCGACACAGGAACTCACAAACGCCTGCATAATCAGGTACATGCAGTTCCTAAAAACCATTTTGTGAAAGCTCCATTCTGTGGGGGCAGGAGAGGGTCTTGATCAAAAAAGCAACTGACAAATGAACAAGAGGGAAAACAAGCCTCTGTCAGGACAACCAACTTCACCATTCTATTCTTGTCAATGTTCTTTAGATGCTTGAACAAAGAGGAGGTGTTCTTAGCTTCCTGTTTGTATCTTCGTTTTATACTACAGAACCAGATAGTTTTAGTCTCTTCCTCATTGATGCCTCTAAATAAGCAGGCTGCACTATTTTACTCAGGAAAAGTTGTTCAATTTAATGAAGGCAATGGAAGTATTTAAATTATTACAAACAAAATATAACAGAAGGCATTAAGGAATTTTCCTCAAAAATGATCTAGCTTGAAAAATGGCCATAACAAAACAAGCCACAAAACTTAAATTAACTGGTTTTAATGATCTGGTCACAGAATGCTAGACAAAACTTTAAATAAAAAAGTAATCAGAAAGAAATTAAATGATACAGAAGAACATAGCAGTCATACAATAACTGGTTAAAATGATCAAATATGACATTCTCTTATTCTATTGAAACTAGCTTGTTCAAGGTCAGAAACAGAAACTCTAGCAGTACCTTAGGTAGCCTTAGGAAAAGAGGTCCCAGGACACCCCATGAGAACTAAGATCACAGATGGTCAAGTCTCTCACATAAAATGTACATTCTCCTGTTTAATTAAATCATCTCTAATTTACTTATAATGTAAATGCTAGGCAAATAGGTGCCACACTGTACTGTTTGGGGAACAATGACAGAAAAGCCTGCTCATGTTCAATAAAGATGAACCTTTTTTGGGCATTTTTGATGTTCAGCTGATTGACTCTGCAAACTCAAACTGAGGAGGGCTGACTGTGTCAGCTGTACCCAGCTCCCTTCGGAGGGTCAGCCCAGGCTTTCCCTTTTCTCCCGGAAGGAGACACATCTAAAAGCTGGAGGCCAGAGCAGAGCCATAAATCAAGACTTTTTTCTTTTACCACAGAAACTGAGCTACGAAACAAAGAAGAGATAAGGAAAGCGACCTCAAATGTGCTCTAAGTCCCTAAGGAAAGGTGCTAGAAGTTCCTAGAGCTTCACACTGGCAAATACTTTCCTCTAAAACATACCTGAGAAAATGATCAGAGAAAGAAGGCAGTTTGAACAGCTTGTACCCTGACTCGTTACTTAGCCACGGTTAGAGGAATTAATTTTTCCTAATAAATAACTCAACAAGTGAAAAGCAGTTATACCTAAAGCTAATAAGTAAGGATAATGACTAAGGACACTAATTAACTAAGGATAATGAGCACCTATATAATGAAAAGAAAGAGAAAGATATGGACTACTCCTGAAGGTTCAGAGGGGAATGTTAAAAAGGAAGATAAAAGAGCATTAATATCTGCAATTAAAAGTTGGAACAGAACAGGAAGCTGTAGGGATAGAGTTACAAGAAGGAAGCAAGTAAAGCAGAATAGAGACCAAAGAACGTTACTGTGGAAGTGGTACACAGAGTCCAGTGGAGGAAGAGAGCCCAGGCCAAATCTGAACACACATAAGCCAGAGCTCTCGAATCAGCATAAATTGTAGCAGGCCCAAAAGACACACTTATACTACATCTTTCATTATCTTGTAAATAAGTTATTTGCTAAATCAGTCATTTAGTTCAAGGGTTTTTTTTTTTTTTGCTTTTTGGAGACAGGGTCTCGCTTTGTAGTTCAGGCTGGCCCTGAGCTCACTATGGTGCCCAGGCAAGCCGCCGCGAACTCAGCAATCCTCCTGTCTCTGCCTCCCGAGTGCTAGGATTACAGGCGTGAGCCACCACGCCCAGCATTATATGTGGTAACCGGGGATCGAACTCAGGTCCTTGCGCTTGCAAGGCAGGCGCCGGAACCACTGAGCTAACCCTCCGGCCCTCAAGGGTTGTTTTTTATGAGTTAATTTACATGTTTTAAAACAATACAGAGTTGATAAACCTGGTTTCTTAACATTTTAGTATCTTGTGGGTTTCTTAAACACAAATATGACATGAAAAACCCTTAAGGATCTTTGTAAGAGAATAAATATTAATAAGGGCCTTAAAATTCTTTTCAGACCCAGGAATAATATTGTGGTAAATTTCTTCCAAAGAAAGAGCAGTTATAGAGAGATATTTATTTCTACGTTATTTATAATCGAACAAATTGGGACATGTAATTATTCAGAAATAAAACAGTTGTTAAAATCACTACATCTCATTTCAGTAGAGGGCTAGGGCTGTAGCTCAGTGGTGTTGCACCTGTCTGGCAAGCATACAGTCCTTAGTTCCATCTCTGATACCACACACACACACACACACACACACACACTATTAGAATGATGAAAATATTTAAAATATATAGTTATGGGCTGGGGATGTAGCTCAGCAGCACAGTGCCTGCCTGGCAAGCAGAATCCCTGGTATAAAAAACAAAACAAAACAAAAAACAACAAAACAGATGTAATGCAAAATTACAGGTAAATTTTGAGCATATTTCTATAAAACTAACTTCACATGAAAAGACCTACAAAAATGAAAACAGCTGTGTAAAAGGTGGTATTATGGATGACTATTTTGTCTTTAAAATAATCATAACAGTACATTGAGAAAAATCATAGACTTGACTCTTGTAGTTATCTGTGGTTATTCAAAAATTTAGGGAAACAAATTTGCAACACATTTTGAACTGTTTCTGAAAAGTATGTGACATACTTTTAAAAAAATTATAAATGATCAGATACTGAACTTAGAAATAGCAGCAAGTACTGAGTGACTTTATTATGAAACTTTAATATAATAACTCATTCCAAATTTGGGGTATATAAAAACAAAAACCAATGAGAAAATTAAATGGTAAACTTTGCTCAGTTTGTTTTCCAGAAGGCTCCACTGTATTCTGTATGCACACCTTTTTCCTGGGGACAGAATTCCCAGACCTCAGGCATTGCTAGGCAAATGCTTTACTGAGCTGCACCCCAGTCCTTGCTATGCAGTCTTACTAAAGAAGCCAAACACGGCTACACACAGCTTCTCACAGGTGATTTCTTTCTTCCCTTGCAGAACTTTGGCACTTTTTACGAGTGGGAGTCATAAATCTTTCCAAAGTCAGAGATAATTCTCCTCCAGAATGTCACCCAGCTGATCTTTCACAGGATGGAACACAGCTCCACAGCACCAGTTAGACAAAGTAAGACTGATTTCTTCCTATTAAACTCCAAGTCTATACTAGGTCACAAAGCATGTGGGTCCAGTAGGGCAGTGGAGCCTGGAGGGAGCCGTCTTCCAGGGGGAAAGAGCACTCAGCAGGGCTGCCCATTCACTTGTTATCTGGAGAACACTATTGGGAAACAGCAAACAGCCCCTCAGAGCTCAGAGAGATGCTCTCAATTCTGATGCTGGAAAGAGGCTTGTGCTTTGTTGCTTGATTTAGAAAAATGTAGCTTTTGGATTCCTCTTTTACTTTCTTTTAGGCATGTAAAAAATAATTATGCAAGACATCTAAAAGGGTTTAATTCTGACTTCTACTTGAAACCTAAATTTACAAAACATAATGATATAGAAAGTTAAGTTCTTTTCCAAATTATGCTGCTGGTTTATGTGGAATTCCTGTTGCATTACTAAAATTCCTAAATTTTAAATAGATAAATGTAACTAATAAGGGATGGACTGCTTTAATATGGAAAGCCCAAAGTTATATGGATTGGTTTTTCATTAAGTTGCCAATGACATTTAGGAAAAGCATGTTACTTTACCCTTTTTCAAAGAACTGGAAAAATATTCTTTGCTGAGAGAATAAAGTTTAGGGAACATAGCAGTGAGGAAAAGAACACATGGTTTACTATGTGCCAGGCCCTGAACAAACAAGCTCATGTGTTGACAGCTATCAACTATGACTGTAGTAATCTTTTATCTCATGAGAATTCAATGAATAAGCTGAGGACAACCTAGAATTTCCTGAAAAAGTATATCAAACAGTAAATGATACCGGGGAAAGGATACAGTGGTCACTTTGTTCATAGTCCAGTTAATGACAAGGAGGAGGAGATGAAGAAAGCATGCTTGTAGGATATCACATACTAACAAGGCAAGCACAGGACCAGTGATTTAAGATTAAACCAGGCTGACAAGTCCCTAAGGGCAGAGCCAGCTACAATAACCTTTATGCGGGAGGATCACAGGCTGGGGCTCGGACTCAGTGCTAGATACCTGCCTAGCTTGCAAGAAGCCCTGGGTCCAAATCTCAGTACCACACGTGCACAAGGAAAGGATGATCTCAGGTCAGTGCACCTGCATATAAGTTCTGTCCTAGTGCTGCTCAGCTCAAGACCCTGGGACAAGTTATTCACACAATGAGGTGCAGATCATTGTCTCTAAAACAGAGGTAAGAATGGTATCCCTGCCTCTTAGGTCTGAGCATTAATCTAGACTAGGCAAGTTGGGCAGCAGCAGTGCTTCTGCAGATCCAGCTACTTGAGAGGCTGAACAGGACAGCACAAGGCCAAGAATCGTATTCAACCAACCAACCAATCAAAAACAAAACAAAACATAAAAAAAAAATCACCCCAAAACACCACCACCACCACCACCACCAACAACAACAACTCCCAAAACAAACACTCAGGGACTGGGAGGGGTGGTATCTCAGTGTGGGAGTTCTTGCCCTGCACTCACCAAGCCCTGAGTTCAAACCCAGCACTGCAGGGGGAAAATAAAATCACACAGTGCTGTAAAGGTGCTAAGCATAGTGCCTACCTCACAGTAATCATTTTATTGCTTATGCTATTGTAATTTTTATTATTTGAAAAATAATTCTATTTTCACTTGACTGAAAAACTCACGAGCTACAGATCAGACTTGATTGCATGTTGGCAGGTGGAGCACAAATACAGAACTGCATTATTATGTATCAAAAATCAACTCATCTGCTTCAACTGCTTTCTGCACCTGATCTGACACTGGACTTAGTAGGTTTTATTCAGCCCTCAGAAGTATTTGGAATAAAATTTTGAGTGACTTGAGATAATTTATGGAATTGCTAAAAATGTTTACCCTAAAAATCTATATTATGCTTATATAAGAAGTTATTTACTTAATCATTTATTTTTGAAACACACTCATCAGCCAGGCAGACAAGCAGTGTGTCAGACATTGATTGTTTCATCTGGTTAAAAAAAAAGTCTCCTTGGGGCCGGAGGGTTAGCTCAGTGGTTCTGGCGTCTGCCTTGCAAGCGCAAGGACCTGAGTTTGATCCCCGGTAACCACATATAATGCTGGGCGTGGAGACACGCCCACCAACAATCAACACTGCATACCACAATGCCGGATGTGGTGGCTCACGCCTGTAATCCCAGCACTCGGGAGGTAGAGACAGGAAGATTGCTGAGTTCGCGGCGGCTTGCCTGGGCACCATAGTGAGCTCAGGGCCAGCCTGAACTACAAAGCAAGACCCTGTCTCCAAAAAGCAAAAAAAAAAAAAAGTCTCCTTTATTGCCAGGTTAAAGAGTCAATCTTTTTGTATATCTTCTAAATATTCTGTATACCATGAACAAGTGCTTTTCAATATTAGCAACACTTATTGTACAACTAACTTTATTTACTTACATATACCAAGGACCAAAGTTTTCATAGCTTGCAAATTTCTTATGTCTTTGAGGAGAGGTAAACTGAAGGTTGGTGTTATATAATTAAGTATAGCCAGCATCAACTGACCATGGGACATTTAAAGACTAACCATGTGAAAAAGATTACCTTTTAAAAAGATTGTACTTGTGGATAATGTCTAAAAGTGAATGACCTGGCTCCCACTGAAAAGTACATGTTGGCATAGGCTTTATAAAAAAGTAGTCTTTCAACCTGGGTTAAGCTGTATGACTATGGCTAAACACACTTTGGTTTTACCTTCCTACCATGTATTTCTCTCCAAATCATCTATTACCCATATATATATATATAAATAAAATATATACTAATAAATATATATTATATTTATATATATGAAACATATATATATATAAAATAAGTAATATATAAGGAAAATCTGAAGATAAACTTTCCTGTTGTACAATTGCTTTAGGGCAAAATTCTGGAGGAATGAAAGTAGATTTACATTTATCCACTGGCAGACAGCAGTGTCAGGGCTGAATCCAGGGTCTCACACAGGATGGGTAAGCATGCAGCACCAAGCCACAGCCTACCTACAATGAAAATATACTCAACCACTACTGAAAGATTTTTATTCTTTTTTAAAATCTGTTTTTTGAAACAAGGTATCATTATGTAGTTTAGGCTTCTGGACGGCTAGGACTGTAGGCCATGGACACATCTCATCTTTTTAGTAAAAGATGGTTAGCTGGCTCAAGCCTGTAATCCCAGCACTCAGGAGACAGAAGTAAGAGGATTGCTGTGAGTTCGAGAACAGCCTGGGCTACATAGTATGTTTAGGGCCAGCCTGAACTACTAAGTGAGAGCCTGTCTCCAAAAACTAAAAAAGGGGTGGGGGGAGATGGTTGATATAGCACAAGTAAATCTGAATCAGCTCAGTAGAGAAATCTGAATCAGTGCAGTAGAGAAATTTAAAACTTTTTTTGTGATTCAGTCACATTAATTTATTCACCTTAATATAAAATTCATTGTTTATATTCCAACTAGAATATCTAGGGTTTCTAAACGGTTTTTAAAAAGAAAGTCAAGTACACAAGGGGGAAGAGTTCATACAATGTATTACTCATTTCAGTCTCTTGCATTTGTTATGTATTACTTATAATTTGATGATTTCTTCAGTGAATGTTCACTATTGTACAAGTTTTTATGATGTTTCTTTTAAAAGTATTACCAGTTTACACTTGCCTAAAGTATTTGGCACAAGAGAGAAGAGTTGAAGATAGCTAATGTCAACTGGTCTGGAGCAATATGTTCTAAGTAACTGAGTGTGGAACAGATACCTACTTTAGCACAATGGAGTCCTCCAGGTCTAAAAGAAAGATCACAGTTTGGGATTCCTTGTATTTATTACTTTTCAATAAATTTCTTGATTGACCAGAGAAAGGTCTTTCTGGAGAGCTTTTCTGAGGAATTTATAAAACAGTATCAGTGTATATAAACTCAGCTTCAGAAAAAAGTACATTACCCTTTTTATCAGATTCAAGTGAGAACTCCAGACATTAAAACAGAATATTTCCTTTCATACATTAGATTCTCAAATGAATCAGGGTATAAGACAATCAATCTAACTCTGTTCAAAATACTCATTACATTGCAAGGGTGGTAGGAGACTTCCTGGGTAACCTGGTTGCTTACATCTATGTCATCACCCCAGCACCTGGGGTGGGTTCAGCACACAGCCACAAAGCCACTGCATTTACTCACTCTCCTTACCCATGAGACTCTGACCTCTGCTGCATGATGGGGTTTCTTTGATATGCTTAACAGTAATGAAAATGTGAACTCAAAATAGGTCTGACTCATTTTTTTATTTCTGTAAATGATAAAAAGGTTATAAGAGGCAGCACTAAGTACCACAGCTTCCATCATAAATATGTCAAACTACCAAATCTGTAAATAACATGTGCCTCTTACCAATATCTGGACAATAATTAATTTGACTTTTTCAGTTTATTGGTTTTAATCCTGGTATTAAACCTTACAGAGAAAATGTCATTAGTGAGACTGAAAAAAATGATCAGGGCTCATTCATCTCTAGATGGCCTTAAAATGCCAATGTTCCAAAGCATCTAAAAGTACCCCATGAGATAAATGCATGTGTAGGGTTTGACATCAAGCAATAGCCTATCCAGCAACCTCAGCCGGTAACCAAACAATTACAAAATAGAAAGTACATCTTGTACAAGCTGACAGGGCCATTAAATCAGGAGAGCGGTGGGCAGAGATACTGACACTGCAAGAATTACCAGAAAGCATTAATTTCAGCATTAATAAAATGGCAGTAAATAGATGACAGCTGCCAGATGAACTAAGAAATAAGGTTACTGGCCTTGTTGAGCTCACGTTTCATTTTCTCAGGCACAAACTGATCGAGGTAGCGTCGGAAGTGAAGTGCGTCGATGGCGACAATCTCTGTACAGCGGCGTTGCCAGTCGTCCCTGGGTCAGGCCACAAAGGGAAAGATGAGGAAGAGGCGGATCCCTCAAATAAACCTCCAAAGGTAAAATTATTGACACTTGGACAATATTAAAATATTAAAAATGATCCCTGACTGCAGATTTCAGGAAATTGTTACTTTTACACACACACACACACACACACACAAAATGGATTGCTGGGCATTAAATAAAGAGAAAAATCAAGAGATAACACACACACTGTGAACAGGTACATCACCACAGTGGGCTCTGGAGGTTAAAGAATTGGGGAGCAAACAAGGAATTCAGGTCTTTGTTTTCCTTTTGTATTAAGGGCGAGGAATTCATAGTTCACTTTTCTGTTTTGGTATATCTGGTCTTAATCACTGAGACATACTTTCACATGTTATCCACAGAATTCAGTGCAATATTCCATCTACCTATGCTTAATTGCTGACTATAAGAAAGTATTTTTACAAGACGAAGACATCAAAGTAGACAGTAACATGTAGACCAGTGGACATACACAGTACTATTTGGGGTGATAATTTTAGGAATGTGTAAAATTCCAAATATTTCAGGTCTTTATAAAGGTTCACATATTGATATGCCAAGCAAATTCTCATTCTAGAGAGAAACAACTGAAACCTTTAGATTAGTCTACAGATAATTATTGGGAGTAAGCATCCATAGAGATAACTGCTGTGGCTACAAATTTTCCACAAAACAAAAGGCGAGAAAGCAGAGGCTGATGTGAGCCATTACAAAGAGGAAGTGTGGCACAGACATGGCAACAGCCAATTTCTTTCTGCCAGTTGGCTTTCTGATTAAAAAACAACTTGCCCTGGGTAAAGGACACAATTTAGTGGGGAAACAATAAGTCAATTCTGAAATACACTTCAGAAATGGGACAGCAGTGGTGGAATTCACTTCAAATCCTGCTGACAGTGGTCTGTGGCACCAGGCAAACCGTCCCAGTGTAGCTTCCCTCATCCAGCGAATACTGCAGAGAAATGCAGGATGGTGAAACGAGCTGGCCAAGGCCTTCAGCTCTGTTTACAACTGATTCAAAATTAGTTCTAGACCTGGGGATTTAGATCAAGTGGTACCATGCCAACCTTGGACGCACAAGGGCCCAAGTTCAATCCCCAGTACCGCAAAAAAAAAAAAAAAATTAGTTCTTAATCTCTACCATACTCAGGCAGCAGCTTAGAAGTAAAAGAAACTATAGAGAACTCTGCCTTCCTTTTTTCTGCTATAGACTTCTGGATTTTATGGTCTATTCATCCCTTCAGTATATGGAGACAATAATATTGGTTTTTTTTTCCTCAAATATAACAAAAGATAGTTTATTTGGTAAAAAGATAACAAAAGAAGGACAGCTCCCATGGGGTGGTAGAGGGAATCAGAGATAAGCTCTTGCTATATATTCCAGGCTGCCCTTGAACTTACTATATAGACCATGGCCTTAAACTCATGGTGACCCTTCCTTCCTCAGCCTCCGAAGTGATAGAATTATAGGTGAGCACCACCACACCTGGCATTAATACAGTTGTAAGTGAACTTGTTACACTGAGTAACCAAAAGAGAAAACCAAAGAGCAGATGGGACACAGAGAACACCAGGGTACACTCCACATACCTTGACTCTGAGCCTGGTAATATATCATACACAGACTCACCTTTCACTCCCATCTTCGTGGCTGCGGGCCCAGCGGTATGTTTCGGCATAGCCAGTGTATTCACTGTACTGTTCAGTACCTGAAACAAGTAATCTGTGACTATTCACTTCATACTCAGTGTT
The DNA here is from genome assembly GCA_004025085.1 of Thryonomys swinderianus. Classification (NCBI taxonomy): domain Eukaryota; kingdom Metazoa; phylum Chordata; class Mammalia; order Rodentia; family Thryonomyidae; genus Thryonomys; species Thryonomys swinderianus. Next base: position 710 of record PVIC010017398.1, on the reverse strand, counting down.
GAGAGCCTCCCTTAGGTCAGCAGCAAGGCCAAGGCACCCAGCACTGTCCTCGCTAGCTCCCAGCTAGCACACTTAAGCAAGAGAATAACAGACTTGAAGAGTACAAAAAATGAATAGGCTGGGCATGCAGCTCATGGGTAGAAAACATTCTTAGCTTGGGCAAAGCCCTGGGGTCAAATTCTAGCACCAAAAAGGAAAAAAAAAAAAAAAAAAGGAAAAAAAGGGTAAAACGGTCCATTTCTGAAGATGTCTCGATTGCTTGTATAACATATCCTAAAAAGCACTGAAGGAAAAAGAAGAGCTCATGAATAAATTTAGTAAGATCAAATGTAATTCTGTACAGTACCAGCAAATAATTGGACAACGAAACTTTATAAAATCCCATTGACCATCATGGTCAAGAACAGATATAGAAGACACCACTGAGAAAAATAAAGACCTAGACAGAGAAATATATCTTCTTCTGGGATATTGCTACAGTATTCATTTTTGACCTATAGATTCATCTTAATTCTTTTTTTTTTGCTTTTTGGAGACAGGGTCTCGCTTTGTAGTTCAGGCTGGCCCTGAGCTCACTATGGTGCCCAGGCAAGCCACCGCGAACTCAGCAATCCTCCCGTCTCTGCCTCCCGAGTGCTGGGATTACAGGCGTGAGCCACCACGCCCAGCATTATATGTGGTAACCGGGGATCGAACTCAGGTCCTTGCGC
>PVIC010017397.1:0-33249 GCA_004025085.1 Thryonomys swinderianus | reverse complement strand
TTTTTGAGACAGGGTCTCGCTTTGTAGTTCAGGCTGGCCCCGAGCTCACTATGGGGCCCAGGCAAGCTGCCGCGAACTCAGCAATCCTCCTGTCTCTGCCTCCTGAGTGCTGGGATGACAGGCGTGAGCCACCACGGCCGGCACTGTGGTATGCGGCGTTGATTGTTGGTGGGCATGAGTCTCCACGCCCAGCATTGTATGTGGTTACAGGGATCGAACTCAGGACCTTGCGCTTGCGAGACAGGCGCCGGAACCACTGAGCTAACGCTCCGGCCCAAGCAAGTGATTTCTTAATAGCACCATGAATGGGGAATCGGAGAGGTCAGAAAGGAAAGTCCCCAAACAAAACTTTCAAGCATTTCCTTCGAAAAGGAGAAACACTCCACAGAAGCGAGTGAAACACAAGTTTGGAGCAGCTGTGGCAAAAAAGCTGTGAGCGTGTGCGCTTATTAGGCCTTCCGTGCTCGGCAGCAGCCGGGGGCCCGAGGCTGGCAGGGCGCCGCTGGTGCTGCGCAGCACAGGGCGGCAGAAGGGGAAAGGCCATCCCCGTGAACAGGCCGAGGAAATCTAACCTGGCGCTGGATGAAGTTGTCTGAGCCCCGCGGTAACGTCAGGAGTGACCTCGGAGGGCCGAGTGCGAAGAGCTGGGAGCTCTTTCTCAATTCTGAGTTTTGTGTATTGTTTCAAATGATCACGCGACTCCGCGAATGTTCCTGAAATTGTGAGAAATGTCTGTGCCCTGATGATTGTTTGTCCAGCCCGATCTTTTAAGGTTTCCCGGCCTCGCTGTACAGTCCTAGCACCTGGAACTGTGCCCTTCGCACAATAAGCATTTATAAGTGTTTGTGCAATGTTCGTACCTTTGCTTCGGACAAAGCCGAAGGCAAAGCCTGCTTGCTAAAGCAAAGACGGTTTGTGCAAGAGGCTCTAGATTAAATTAGGGAGGCTCGATGCCGGCTTCTCGTTTGAAACTCCAGCGTGTGCGCTAAGGATCTTAAAGGGCAAACCCCGGGGGAGCGGAGAAGAGCCCCGTGATCTTCAGTGCCCCAGGGAGGGTGGAGCCCGACTGGGTCTGCTTTGGGATCTGCCCGGGGATCGGCCGGGGACGCTTCTGGGCGGGCCCGGCTGGGCTGGGGCGTGGCCTTGGGGTCCGTCTGGGGCTCCGCCCCTTCCCCCGGCGCTGTTCCCCAGCCCTACTTCCGGCCCACCGAGGGCCAACCCTTCCGCTCCCGCGTTCCTGCCCCGGAGCTCCTGGACCGTGAGCCGAGCTACGCGTCTCCGCCTCGCGCTGCGGGTGGCGGCCGTCGGCGGTGGAGTCCGGCTTCAGCTGGCCGGTACTGAAAGGGCAGCTGCCTTCGGGACGGGCGCCTCCGCGTGGGAAAGAATCAGATGTCCCTTTGTGGCCCCATAGAGCCCGTTTTGTTTCTGGAAACCTTCCAGTTTCACTGGTAAAGAAAAATTAAAAATCCTGTAAGTCAAGAAAGGGATTGGGTCCTTTCCAGAGCCGCAGGCCCACTTTACCCACGAGCTGCCCTGGCCCGTGGCTTGCGACCCTGACGGCGCGTCTCGGTCACCTGTGGAATTAAGTCACTGGGGTGCCCAGGTCCGCTTTGGGTCATTTGGGTTGGGTGAACTCCCGAAGTTGGTATTTTTTAAAAGCTCTCCACAGGACTGTAACATTGGGCTACGGTGGAGAATTTTGGCCATATTCTATTCCAAACAAGATGTACTTTTCTACTTTCCCAGAGAAAATATGCAGTCATTTTTCTTACTTTTATGGCTTTAGGTTCGCGCCTCTCCTTGCCCCAGGCTGACTGCTGCATTTTTGCCCCCATGACTACACCGTCTCATCACTGACCTGCAGGTCCATCCTGATTCCTGCAGAATGTTTAAAAACAGTCTTTCAAAAGGGCTCCAAAATGTTACTTTCACACATAAGTATATGCAATGTAGAGATCCAATTTTATTCTATTTTGGTTCAGAAAATGACCATCTCAACAAAGGAAAAACGTCAACAACTGGTTCCTTTAGACAGTAAACATTGCTGAGATCACTCCACTGGAATTTTAGAAAATCTGGATGAGAAACCATCACTTTATTTGCAAACATCTGTTTTAAACATCTTTTTTAGAAATGATCTCTGTAGATAGAAGAAAAAAAGGCTAAAGAGCCTATGAGGGTAAAAACTTAATTCACTGACAGTAGGAGAAGACATTTCTATTTTTAGAAATACTTAAATATAAATTATTAATTACCTGTGGCTCATGTTTCTTTCCTAGGAAGTGAGTTTATAATATTTTAGCCCTAGAATTCTGTAACGTATGATGAATAATCAGTAACCCCATAGAATTCATTTCTTTAACCAAAGCAAATGAAGAGTGCGATAGAAGATTTCAAAACCAAACACTGTTTCTAGTCCAGCTACTCTGACAAAAACAGCTCTGCCTCCTGCCTCCTGCCTGGAGCCCCCCGGCAGGCCCAGGCTGACAGAACCTTCAGCAGGAGCCCTTTTGTCATCATCATCAATCGCCACTCAGACTTTCCACTGAATAGGTGCACATTCATGAGCTATAGCTGCTCCCTCCTTCCTATTTTGGAGGAAGACCTCGAGGAGGAGTGGCAAACATTGGGAGACAGCAGCCTACAAATTCTGTTAGAAAAATAATTTTATGTCCATGGCTAATAAAGTACAAATAAAATTAAAATCCAAGGAGTTAAAGATTCAACTGGCAAAATTTATGGGGCTTGAGACTGAATTATTAAAGTGCATCGTTAAGTGAGGGAAGCATCCAAAACTGTAGTGGAAAGTCGGCAGCACAGAGACCCCAAGTCTGGCAGGCGAACTCCTACCATTTCCAAGAGGCAACGGGTGCCCTGCGACACGAGCCGGTTCCACGGTCCAGGTCGAAGGGGTGATCCTGCGCCTCCTCATAAGGAAAACGCTTGTGCGTAAGAAAAAATGTAGGTTTGAGAAGCCTCAGAACTGGAATCCTCCAGGTGGGAAGCCGGAGTGGGAGGGTGGAGCGGGGCCGCCACGGAGGACCGGCTCCACAGCTGAGTTTAGCACAGTAAACGCTGGATATTTTCCATTAAGGAGCGTGGCCAGTGCAAGGCAGCCATGGGAGCTGGCCTAGGAAACACCAGTGTAGGGGCTGGGGATTTAGCTCAAGTGGTACCACACCAACCTTGCATGCACAAGGACCCAAGTTCAATCCCTGGTACCGCAAAGAAAAAAAAAAGTGTACCCCCCGGACAGATTTGGTTACACATAAAAAGCTGAACGTGGGCCGGAGATTTAAGCTCAGTGGTTCCAGCGTCTGCCTCACAAGCGTGAGGTCCTGAGTTTGATCCCGGTAACCTCATACAATGGTGGGCGTGGTGACTCACGCCCACCAGCCATCAATACCACATACCACAGTGCCGGGCATGGTGGCTCACGCCTGCCATCCCAGCACTCAGGAGGCAGAGTCAGGAGGATTGCTGAGTTCGAGGCCTGCCTGGGCTATATAGTGAGCTCAGGGCCAGCCTGAACTACAAAGTGAGACCCTGTCTCAAAAAACTAAAAAGAAAAAAGACTCCCGTGAATATTAATTACATTTTGAGTAAATCAGAAGAGAGGTCAAATAAACATTAGCAACCTGTAATGAAGTCACATCATTGAAATACTCTAGTTTTGGTACCTGATAAACTCTAGCCCTGTAAGTTCACTAGCATCTTACCCTGGGTAACTGTTAGGTGTCTCAAAGCTGACTTGGGCAGGAACCTGTCCTCTGATTCCCTCCTCGCAACCTTCTACCCCAGTTTTCGCTTCTCTGCTTCATCAAACGGCATGTGGCTCTTCTCAGTAAACCAAGGGAGGAACCCGGAGTGACCGGTGTTTACACCCATTGTCATCCCGACAGTGAATCTTTTCAGTCTAACCTTAAAGACACCAAGATCTTCCCACCCTCCCCACCCCCACTGCTAACGGTGCAAGCGGCCCGACCCCTCGCTGAGACACCGTCCCGGCCTCGTGAGCTCCCTGCCCTCCTGCCCTGCCCTCCCTGCCCACAAGTTGTCCTTCACGCAGAAGCCAGTGACCCGGCTAGACCGTGGCTCCGACCAAGCCTCTGCTCTGCTCGGTACCTTCCAATGGCCTCTCACTGCAGTTAAAACCAGAGTCCTGTGTTGCTCGCCAGGACCCACTAAATGTCCCCTGTGAGCTCGCTGGTGGCCTCTGACTCCTCTTCCCTTAGTCTCCCGGCTTGTCCCTAGAGCCCCTCGGGGACATCGAAGGCATCCTATGAAGCGTGACCAGACGGAGCCACAAGCAGTCAAAATTTGACCTGCTAATAACTTGGAAACATCACAGTCAAAGCTATTTTGACTTAATTATCATTCGAGACTCTTCTGAGGGAACCAGGCAGGGAGCAGTCTGACATAGAGATGCATACTTTTCTTTTACCTCTGTCCCGTCTTCATTTCCCTCTTTAACTCTTTCTTGGCTGCTTCTCCACCTCCATTTCTACCTCAGCATCACATTTATCCTACTGTAGTTCTTTAATATTTAAGGAGTCACCATATAGACTAAGGTTACCAGAGGGTAGAGGGTTTACAGGCAGTTTATGTCTGTAATTTGTTTTTTTAATATTGGGATACTGCAAGTTGTCATCTAGTCTTCTCATATTCTCTTTTTAAAATCGTTAATTTTATTGGGCAAATAATTTTATTTGTTTGACACATAATATTGGTACATATTTATGAGGTACAGCAATATATTTTGAATCCTGTATAAACTGGCAGTATATTCGTCACTATCCCATGCTGGAGACAAAATACCCAATAACTATTGTAAAGGAGGAGACGTACTTTTTGCTCATGGTTTCCATATAAGTTTTCTATACAACTAAAATACAGTGCTAAAAAGGAGAAAATCACAAACACAGTGAGCGTTACTTCCCAAGTCAGTCGAGAGGCTAGTTACATATAGCCACGCTTTCCTGCTAAGCAAGTTAGTCTTTAGCCAATGCAAACCCATTATAGGGAAGTGTCAGACGATACTGGCCTCAAGTCTAATGCTGGGTCCCAGATGTATACATACAGAGTAAACCATTTTCCTTTTTCTTGAAGAGCATTGCTCCAGCTGTCTTCCATAAATTGTAAATTAAGTTAGACTATATAGAAGCTTATAATAAACCTTAATCATATTTCAGCCAAGCTCACCATATTGCATTATGACAAGTCAATTTGAGGTCTCACTCTGATGCATGTTTATAGTCAGTAGCTTCCATTTATCTGAAGTCATATGTTCTCATTGACAGCTTCACATATGATTAATTATCAAATCTGTATTTATTTCTCTTTAGTTTGCTAAATTAACATACTGTGCAACTTTTAATATAGAGTAATTAAGAAAAGTAATTTCATTGATTAGATTAACTCAAAGTTTTCCATCTATTCAAAAGTGCACATTAAAAGTGACATTAAATTGCCAGGCGTGGTGGCTCATGCCTGTCATCCCAGCACTCGGGAGGCAGAGACAGGAGGATTGCTGAGTTCGAGGCTTGCCTGGGCTACATAGCGAGCTGAGGGCCAGCCTGAACTACAAAGTGAGACCTTGTCTCAAAAAAAAAAATGACATTAAATTACAACAACAGAAATTTAATTTTCAGATACCTTGAAATCAGATTCATATTCATAAATCTCTTTTTTGGGAGATACTTAAAAGTTGAATCTGCATAGCTTTGCTCTGTTAGTGAACACTGAATGTTGTGCATAGCATGGCTTCGCTGTGGAACTCTAGAAGTTCAAAGCATCCTCGTGCACCGAGGGATTGAGACGCTCTCAGGAGCCGGGAGGTTGCTCCTCAGCTGCCCTGCCAGTGCCAGGCCGTGTTCTAGCACTTCGGCCCAGCACTAGTCTAAATGTTGCTGATAAGGTGAGTTTCACATGTGACGAATTCAGAGCAAAGCAGAGTAAGTTCCATGGTCTGGGTGAGCATCTCCAATCAGTTGAAGGTACTAACAGCAGCAAAGAGTACAATTTCTTGAAGAGGAAAGTCTGTAATGTAAGAACCTGGTCTGCCTTTCCTGTCGCTGTGCTGTGGACTTCGGACACCAGGCCACAGCCTCACCTCTCACCTGAGGAGCAGTCCTGCAGCTTTTGGTCATGTGGGGAGCAGTAGATACCTTCAGTGGTGCTGTTCCTTCAATCTCTCTCTCTCTGGAGAACTGTAACACAGAAAGGATGAATACCAGAGATGCAATAAAAAGTAAAAGGTTTAGAATAAAAGAAACATTTTAAAAACATCAAAAGTAACTTCAAAGCTTCCCCGCAGCTGCAGAGTCAGAAACCTGCTGTGACCTCCCGTCTTCCACACCCCTCTCAGAGGAGTTTGGCCCCCGGGATTTAATGGGGCTGTGGGCAGGCTGCGCTATGTAACTGCTGTCAGCAACTCCACTTACCTTATGTGATTTTTGCTTATTGTCAGCACTCTGCAATTCAGGATTTCTTCTTGTTGTTTAATGTTTGCTAATTTTAACACGTTTCATATATCCCATTCAACTTATGTATGTGCCTCGTAGTCTTGAAGTTTAAGTTTTGTACTTCCTTTCTTAATAGCTAAAAGAGCTAGTAGGAGCTGTTCCCCATGGGTTACAGACAGAGCAGCTGACCCGGGAGGCAAAGTAATTTCTGGGCTTTCAAAGTCAGTGAGAGGTGAACACAAAGGCAGGCCTGGAATGACCAGCGATCTCCTTAATGGAAATGATGATTCCATTCTCCACCTGCATTCTGCCTCAGAGCCAGCAAGTCCTTCTTTCTGTCCTCTCTTGTTCAGACTGACTTCTGATGAGTAGGAGTCCTGTGATGGAATGTCGAGGTGCAACATCTTAGGAGGCATGAATGCTGCTGTAATTTCCCTTGCATATGGTACTCTGTGCCCACAAAGGGCCCGTTAGGGTGATTGCTTCATCTAATTCACTGTCTCTTCCAATTTCAGTGCCTTACAGCTAACCACCTGCACTCATGATGCACCAGTTCTGTTTAGAAAGTGCAGCACAGTTTCTTGAATTTATCAACTGTGCTAAATCTTTGCAATGAAAACACCAAAATTATAAAGAACGACCCATAAATACATTAGCAGATTTTCTGCTGCTTATGAGATAAGACTGCACAAGAGAACTATCTGGCCTAACATGTAAGGTTAATCTCGTATTGAAGTGCATGTACTTCTTCAGATTTGCATTCTAGAAACATGTTTGTACATATACATGGTGAGACATAAAAAACAATATTCTTAGCAGCATTATTCACAACTACAAAATTTTAGGAAGAGCCATATCAATCATAAGACAACTAAAGAGATATGTTTTCTGTGGCAGAGTAGGGTCTACTGTGTCCATTCACCTGTTGATGGACTTATAGCTCTGTCCAAGAGTTAGTTGTTAAAAACTGTACTGCTGCAAACATGGATAACGTATGCACCCATGTATATGACAACTTTAATTCTTTTGTGAAGATTCCTAGAAGGAGCATAGCTGGGTCAAATGGAATTTCTACTTTTGTTTTTTTGAGAAACCTCCATTCTGATCTCCATAGTAGTTATACAGTTCCTGTTCCCATAAACAATGTAGAAAAGGTTCCTGGGGAAATGCTGGCACTTGAGAACGCAATGTCGACATAAATCAGAAACAGAAGTTTAAATGTTGCATGGGATTTTTATTTGAGAAATAGAAAATACAAATAAAAAGCAAAATAAAGGCTAGATTAAAGAAGTAGTTAATACTACTTCCAATTCTTAGAACTGGAAGAGAAAGGAAGGGAAAATGATTAAATAAAAGATAATCAGTAAACAGAGATTTTTCAAATGGGAAGGGGATTAGTTGGAGGGAGCATCTCAGTGAAAATTAGCAAGCCTTGCCAAATATGAATAAACTTTATCATCAGAGATAAACTTTATAATCATTCATAATTTTTTCTGGGAAAAGTACATAGCTATAGATGGTTGCATACATCATGGCAACTTTCTTATAACAACAACAAAGTAAGAGAATGGCATATATTTTTAGATGTATACAGATATGGTAAAAATAAAGACAATGAGGAAAACTTTTTTACATAATTGAGGATTTCTAAGGAGCAAGGTATAGGGAATGGAAAAGAGGACACTAAGAGACGTTACTGAAAGCCCCGGCCTTGGGTCTCACTCTGCTGCAGGCCAGTACAATATCTGTGAGACAGAAAAGTGGAAAATAAAGACACAGAGACAAAGAGTTGAGAGAAACTGAATTTTGGGCTGATCTCAGCTACTGTGGGCAGCAAAGACAAAGGACTCCCAGGACATCCAGTGTTTATAGGCTGCAAGTGTAGAGGGGGAGCCAGGCAGGCTTTGGGCAGTCTGTTGCTAACAATCAAGAAGCCAGGGCTATAGACTGAAGGAACCAGCATCTCTTTGCTGAAGAGAACAGTTAATTCAGAGGGGAAGAATTTAGTTTAAGTCAAGTTTACCTTGGCTGGAAATGAACTCGGCCAATTGGATTACTTCCAACGCAACACTGCCAAATTATGGAGGAGCAAGAAGCTGATGCCACTGTAGTCTGTTAGTACCGGGCAGAGGTGTCTGCTATAGCAGGGAATACTTAGGAGTAATATTTGTGTGAAGTCCACCTAGGTTCAGCAAGGTCACAAAAGTTCTGTTTAAGTTGCTACTGTGCAACACATACTGTGTACACTCTACGAACTTTGGTACACAAGAAATCTTTCATACTTAGGAAAGGAAACAGACAAGAGACAACTCTTTTACTGCATGAGAAATCAACATGAAAGTGAAGCAGGATTTGGACGACACAATACATTGTCTAAATAGATTGTCTAAGATTTCCAGATTTTAATAAAATTACTTAATTTGTTGAATTGGTTCCAAGTGATTCCAGATGTTGTAAGACACAAACACATCAAAGAAATTGTAACTATGCTCAAAGAATTGAAGAAAACTGTTTAAAGAAGTAAAGGAAAATATGATGACCATAACTCATCTCATCAAAAGTGTCAAAGAAGAAATACAAACTGTAAAATAAAAAGCAAATGGAAATTCATAAATTGAGTATGATAATAATTGTACACAACTAATGTAGACTGAAAAAATATATGAACTTGATGATAGATCAATTAAAAATACTTAGAAGAATGCAAAAAATACTGAAAAATGGCATGAACGCAGCCTCCAGGGCTCGAGGAAAAAGAGAAGTCACATTGCTACAGATGTCGTGAGCACGCCGAGGGGGACGCTGGGGAAGAAATACGCACCAGATGTTAGGAAGAAGATAACATCTGGAGTAAGAAAGTCAGCAAAGACTAGAACTAGAATTAAGAGTTTCCCAACTAGAGAGATCACTGTCAAATCTGAACGTCAATAACAGAAAAAAATCTTGCGGACAGTAGGTGAAAGACATTGAAAACTAAGTTCTTACCATCAGTAGTGGGGTCAGAGGTGGCAGAATGACTATTTAAGGTGCAAGAAAAGGCTACATTTTGTGGATTCTTCAAAGCCTAAGCGTGAGTTGCCATCTGACCTATCAGTGCTACTCTTAGAGCCATAGATAAGAAAACTGAAGGTGAGTTACGTCTACCCAAAAACTTTTACAGGAGTGTGTGGCAGCAGTATGCATGCTATTCAAAAACTGGAAACAACCCAAATTTCCATCAACAGATGAAGGAATAAACAAAATATGTCATAACCGAATGATAGAATATTATTCAGTTGTTAAGCTGAACAAATTCTAATATAGGAAACATAAAACATGAAATAATTCTGCCAAGCAAGAGAGTGCGGTCACGAAGTTAGCTCTCCAATGGCGTTACTATGAGCTGTTCCTGGGTGTCCTAGGGAGAGCGAGTAGGTAGTTTCCAGGGCCTGGGACAAGGAAGAAAAGGAGTGTGCCTTCTAATGGGCATGGAGTTTCTTCTCAGTGACCGAAATACTTTGGAATTCAAGACTGGTGAGCGAGTAACACATTTATCCAAGAGTCCATGAAATTGTAATTTAAATATGGGGACTGTATGCACATTCTATATCAATTGAGTTGTTATTTTGAAGACTCAACAGGGACAGAAACTCTCAGGTAACAACTCTGAGGAGCAAAACTGTAATTCAAAAGTGAAAGCAAAATAAATACATGCCCAGGAAAACAGATAATTTGTTGGTAGTAGACTGGCTTATATGAAATGCTATAAATTCTTACTACTTGACAGAAGATGACATCAGGTGGAAATGTGAAAGACACAAAGCTACTATAAATGATAACTATGAAGATAATAATAATTCTATAAACATTTTTCTTACATCTTAAATTTTTTAAATGGTAAAAGATACAAATTAATATGACACCATATTATTGGATTTTGGCTATATATAAATATATTTGAACAACAATAGATTAAATATGGGAAGGAGGGATTGTTCAAAGTGTCTTCTTTTTTACCAGAATTAAGTTAGCATTATTCTGAAGTAGATCCTTAGTAAGATACTCCAGTTGTTAAAGAAATTAATAGGAAAATATATCAAAATAACATAGTAAAAAACATCGACAAAGAAGTTAAGCTGGTACACCAAAATATTCGTTTAGCATAAGGAATGCAGAGAGTAAGAATAGAACAACAGAAACAAAAGACAAATACAAAACAAGTAAAGAAAAAAAGCTGGCATAAATCTAATCAGCCGGTATCAGTAATTGCACTGAATTTGAATGAAACTATTTAAAAGGCAGAGGCAGTTAAAGAGAATCAAGGGCAAGGTGCAACTCTGTGCACATGTTAATTTCAGTGGTACATATGGGCTGAAAATGAACAGTGCAAGGCCCTGAGTTTGATCCCCAGTACCAAAATTTAAAAAAAAAATTTAAAGACAAAGAAGAAGATCTTTAAAAAGATATATCAAGCAAGCAGTAACCATAAGACAATAGGAGAACTACATCTATACAAGAAATATATTGACTTTACAATGAGAACTATTGCGAAAGGCACAAAAAGGCATTTCATGACGATAAAAGGCTCAGAAGATCAAATAAGATACATGTCTATGTGTAAACCCTCAGTGAAAGAATCTTTCAATACGCAAAGTAATGCAGGCAGAATCAGAAGGAGGAATAATCATTTCAGAGGTACCAGTTGTGGATTTCAGCATCTCTTGATAATGAATTCAGTATCTAGAAGACAGTGTGGTAAGAGCAGAGAAGACTTGAGCAGCATTATTACCCCATTCACCCCCCTGACATGCTGAGGACAGGCAGAGAAGAAGTGGGGAAAATGAGAGCTCAAGGCCACAGGGAACGTGTCTTAGGAAAGATCCTGCGCTGGGGTACGAACCGGCCACAGTAAGTCTTTTAAAACGGGAACCACACTCGCCTTTAAAAACTCCTAGTAACTTTCATCGAAGTTAGTCCACTGGGATAGCTGCGATCAAGAAGCGGGGTGATACCCAGTGTGTGCGGGCGTGATCCGTCACGACAGTCTCCTGACGTTGGGGTGGGAGTGCAGAATGACACACATTTTGGAAAACAGTTGGGCAGTGTTTGAAAAGTTTTAAACAGGAGTTTGTGACACAATATAGAATTTTAAACACGAGTTTGTGATACAATATAAAAATTCCATTCCTTAGCAGTCTACCTAAGGAACATGGAAACGGCTGTCTACAGGAAGCAGTATATCTTCATCACCCTATTATTCAGGTTAGCGAATGCTAATGCTGAGTCTGAACATTTATCAGTCAATGCATGCAAACACAGAATGTGGTCAATTTGTGTGATAAACATCATTGATCAGTATAAGGGATGACATACTAATATAAACTCTATGGTGATAGATCTCTGGGTGAAACAAGTCAGATACAAATGGACACCTATTGTATGAGTCTGTTTACATAAAATGTCCTGAACAGACAAATGTAAACACATGGAGAGTAGATCAACAGCTCTGTAGGACTCAGAGTAGAGATTAATGACCAATAGGCTTGAAAGGGTTTTTTTTTTTTTTGAGACAGGGTCTCACTTTGTAGTTCAGGCTGGCCCTGAGCTCACTCTGTAGCCCAGGCAAGCCTCGAACTCAGCAATCCTCCTACCTCTGCCTCCCGAGTGCTGGGATTACAGGCATGAGCCACCATGCCCGGCTTTGAAAGTATTTTTTTATATGATAGGTTCTTCTTAAAATCACGTTTTGGTGATGACAGGCCAACTATACATTTATAAAATGTTACTGAGTTGCATACTGACAATGGGTAATCTTCATAGCTTACAAACTCTACATTAAGAAAGTTCTTAAGGCAAATATAGGAAATATTCATCTAAATTTGGCATCTGCCATTTTAGTTTTAACCGTGGCTTGGCAATGGAAAAATTACCCAAAATTCAACAAATTGCTAAGGGAGTTCAGCCATGAAAAATAAATAGGCTGCCTAAAAAAAAAAAAAAAAAAAAAAGAACTAATTAACTAATTATTCATTTTTGACATGAATTTTGTATTGGCAAAAACATTCTTTGTAAGATCCATCATCACTGACAAATTGATTTCACACGAAATTACCTAATTATGGTTCTTTTCTGACATTGTACATATGTAATGTGTAGTTATGCTTGATCTGCAATCAGAATCTATGCAAGAAGCACTATATGAAACCATTTTGTGACTTACAAAGTAAAATATAGTATTAAAAAAACTCATAACTTACCTACCCTTTCTATTGCTTCAGTTAATTCCCTTTGTTTCTATAGTCTCTGCCATCTTCAGTGAATTTAACCTTAATTGCTTTATCTAAAATGAACTCTCCTGGATGTACTTGAAATATTAATTGCTTTAACATCAGGTCAGCATTTCTGAATTCAAAAGATAAATAACTTGCATGTAATTAGAAATTTATTCCTTAAGAACCCGGATCTCGTCTGGAATTTGGAGCTGGCATAATGTATGTTACAATGTTCAGAGTACAGTGGTTGCAGGGAATATTTAAAACCTGAAACTTTAAACAACTGAGTTTGGATCTGTAGTAGTTTCCAGTTTCCACAATACAAATATGATCGGCATGGCCGGTTTCAAAGTGATAACTCAGCCACCTTGGGCAATTTCTAAACATGTAGCAACTGTCTCTTCAGCGGCCACACCTTGAACGCAGCCGGCCACTTTCAGAGGCTTTGCGTGTTTTCCTAACACACGCGCCACCCCGACATGCTGCTGTTGCTGGACTTTTGATTCATGATGCTGTGTTCATTTGAACATTACAGAAACCTGTTCCCTGAGGGAGGGATGTCGCGCGGAATCCTCGTGGGGAGAGCATGATCTCTCTGACCACTTGGCCTTCGTGTGCGTATTAAAGATGTAGAGATGCTTCCTTTGTATAATTAGAGCTTGGATCAAGTTCCCACCGTCAGAATCTCTGTCCCAGCTCTTGGGTCCTGTCTGAGTTCTGGAGTTGGAAGCACCTAGCGGAGAAGCTGAAAGACGCGATACATCTCCACGGAAACCGTGAGCCTCCTCCCAAGGCCACTGAAGTTCTCTTCGCGGTGGTGTCTCAAATTCTATGTGTCTTAAGCTTATTTCCCAGTTACCTCCCCTGAATAGTTCTAGTTCAGTTTATCAGTGGGAGAAATTCACCTAAGTGTTAGGGTGCAGGAAGGAAGTGGAAGCGATTGTTCTTAGGGAGCCACCGGGGGCTCTGATGAGGGCGCTGACGGGGAGAAGCAGGCTGCTGGGGCGGTGGAAAGACTCGCTTCCTTTACGAGGCCCCTCCTGGTCCTACCCTGGTGACTGGGTGCTTCGGATCTCAGATTAGCCGATAGTCTCGCCTCTCCTCCTGCTCCAGCAGCTCAGGCTGTGGCACCGGGTCACGTGGGTCCTGGACCCCTTCAAAGCTTCATCTTCTCATTCCCGCCCGTGTTTGTGTCATTCCTAATTCTTAGCTAAGCCCCTTGTTCCTGTGTTGCTTGTGTTATTTCTGTCTCCTGTACAAATCTCAAATGATACTGTTTCTAGTAGCTGTTTAATAAGAATACTTGAAATTTGTGAACATATAATTAAACACATGATCACAGTTAAAAAATGAATATCTCCATGGTAGTGACAAATAATATGCCAGATACTACTCTGTGGTAAAGAAGAATAAACTTTAGGCATTCTTAGGAAAATGAATTTTTTTTTTTTGAGACAGGGCCTCGCTTTGTAGTTCAGGCTGGCCCTGAGCTCACTATGGTGCCCAGGCAAGCCTCGAACTCAGCAATCCTCCTGCCTCTGCCTCCCGAGTGCTGGGATTACAGGCGTGAGCCACCACACCTGGCACTGTGGTATTGATTGGTGGTGGGCGTGAGTCTCCATGCCTAGCATTGTATGTGGTTACCCGGATTGAACTCAGGACTTTGCACTTGCGAGGCAGGCGCTGGAACCACTGAGCTAAATCTCTGGCCCAGGAAAATGAATTTTTAAAAACCAAACCCCAAGTCTAATCTTGCAATTAGTTGTATCACAGTACATATATTTAAATCTTTGAAGAATCTATTATGATAACGTGTGCATATCAGTTGAGAGATAATGCACTCTGTAAATTAAGATGAGACATTTGGTTGAGATTGTGTTGTACTGAAGACTTTGAATCCTCAAATTCTTCCGAGTTGCCCCTTTTTGAAAAACAGCTTTTCTTCTTCCCCTTCTTTTTCTTCTGTTTCTTCTTCTTCATCCTCCTCCTCCCCTCTCCTTCTCCTCCTCCTTCTCTTTCTAATGATGATCTACTTTACTGAATACAATCATGAAATAAACTTATAATGACCTATCCTGGGAGATATGCCTTGTAGGAAGGGGATCTGTATGTACCGCTCTCTACACTTTTTATTACTTTTCTATAACTAGATAGAAATGCCAGCAGCTTGTAGGGGGACAAGTACAATTTCCATCCTATAAAACTGCAGCAACCTTTGCCAATTTCTGTCAACATAGCAAATGTGTATGGTTATGAGAACATAGCAAATGTGTATGGTTATTCAGTGAAAGTAGAACAGCAGGTTGGTTAAATTAGAACACCCCCAGCATGGAAAGACTCCCATTTCTCCTCAGTAGAATGAGCAGTTGGGACATGTGTTTGAATTCTCAGGCTACGCCACTTACACCGACACTTCATTTATTGACTTACAAAATATGTAATTCCCTATTGTGGTCTCCCGAGGACCATCTGTTCTGGACAAAGGAATCTGTTAGTTTCTTTTGGATTTGCATTGCTCTGCAAATAAATTATCCAATAAAAATCTTAAATATTAATCATATTTTAAGCTTTTCTACAACTTGCATGGCCATTACTTTTATATTGTTAAAATATTGTATTAACTTTTTATTCTTCACAAGAACTATGTATTGAAGATATTAATAATATCTAGTGTAATGCTTTCCCGTCACACAGAACATTAGTTGTCAGTCACCCTGGTCCCGGCCTCACTTCTTGCCTTTGATGCCAATGGCTGGCAAAGAAGAGCTACTTAGCTTGGAGTTAATCGTTTCCCTGAATCCTGGCATAATTCTCACAATTTACTTGCTGAGTATGACATTAAGCAAGTAAATTAGCATCACTAACCTCACCTTCTTCAATTATAAAATTAAATGTTTGATAGATAACCTTGTGATACCTTCCAACATTTCACGAAATATGGCACATACCGCCATATGTTGAGTCCCACAGGCACTTTGGAACACCTCCATAACCTTCACAAAGCTGACAGTGCACATTTTCTCTGCACAGAAGAAGCTTTGGTGTGTTACTGCTTTCTAATAACCATAATTGCAGTATGTAGATCTCCATATCTTTCTGAAGCACTTTAAAAGCTTTGAGAATCTCACAGGTCATATTCTCTTGGAATCTTATGTGGCAAATAAGAAAGTGCTGATCTATAAAGTTTGTTGATTGCTCAGGGCTGCCTGTGATGGTTAATCCTGTCAGTTTGACTGACTGGAGAGAGGCCCAGAAGATTAGTAAAGTACACATCAGGACACGTCGGGTGGGATCACAGAGACCTGGCTGTGGGCAGCTGGTCCCCGTGTCTCCGCCGTGGGTTCTCCCTGCTCTCTGCTTTCAGGCTGCTACATACTGAGCAGCATTATTCTGCCATGCCCTTCCATCATCATGTTTTTTTGTGACAGACTGAAGCCACATGTCCAGATAAATCTTTCTGCTTTAAATTATATATGTCAGATAGTTTGTCCCTGCAAGGAAAAGCAGTCAACACACCAGCCAGCCAGGAATGATTAGATCTGACCCTGTGATTCTGGTTAATCCAGTGCTACTTTCCCCATTCTACATGGCCTGCGCTATAGGGAGACTTCATCTGTGTCTTGATTACTGTGATTGTACTTAATATTTTAACCTTTGTGCTGATACGTGCTTTCAGAGTACTGAGCTGTGTCTATTTAGCAGACTTGACATATGCATCTAAGGGGCATAGACTTAGACCGTTTTCTGCTTGTTATTTGACTTTTAATGCTGTCTTTCACAATTCTAACTTGATTCTTGAAGTCAGTCTTGCTTTCTTGGTTTAAACAGAGACCTAGGCATCTCAGCACGTAACGCCTATGCTGTGATCAGAATGCAGCCCCTAAAAGCTTGTGTGTTGGCACCTTAACTCTTTTATGTGGCCATGTCAGAGGAGGAGACCCCTGTGAAGTGCTTGAGTGGTGGGTGGGACTCTGATGAATGGGTTAGTGCCTGTGTTGTGGGGGCGGGTTGCCCAGAGTGGAAGCCTGGCTCCCTTTCCTCTATTTCCCATGCTCCTCTTCAACCTTTCTCTTTGTGTCGTGAGTTGAGGTTGCTAGAAACCAAGCAGATGCCAGTACCATGTTCTTGGACATCTCAGCTGTCTGAACTGTGAACCAAAATAAACTTGTTTTGAAAAGTAAAGAATCCAGTCTGGGGTGTTCTGTTATAGCAGCAACCTAAGAGTTCTAGAAGAACCGTAACTAGCGACCGACATGGACGTCAGCAGCC
This sequence comes from Thryonomys swinderianus, assembly GCA_004025085.1. Taxonomy (NCBI): domain Eukaryota; kingdom Metazoa; phylum Chordata; class Mammalia; order Rodentia; family Thryonomyidae; genus Thryonomys; species Thryonomys swinderianus. Next base: position 16,265 of record PVIC010017397.1, on the reverse strand, counting down.
TAAAAACTTCTATGCTGTTATATCAAATCGCATTTAAATTCCAGTAACTCAAGCAGCTTATTGGAATGAAAGCTTGAAAACAACATATAAGTGAAACTACCAAAATGTACTAATGTGATTACTCTGAGATAGCATAATTAATGAGAATAACAATAAGTTGAGACACAGCTTATCAGTGAGGAACTTGCTTAATTTGCAGGGGGACCTGGGTTCCATCTGGTATGATGTAAACAAGCAAACAAATAATCAATACCAAAAAGCACTGTTGATATGTTAAAAAGTTTGGATACAAGTCACATAAATAAGACGAACCTCATTAACAACAAGTGAAACATCACCAGGGAAACGTCTAATTGGTGCACCTGACAGGAGTTGGGGCTGATGCTGTCACCTGCGACTTTCTTTCACTTCTTGGTGATGACATATTTGCTTTGCCATCTGAGGTTCTCCACACCCTGTGAGGCAAAACCCAAATGTATGGTTTGGGCTGTGCTGAATCTATCCAGACAGGGAACTATTTCCTTGGAAGAACTCTTTATCACAGGTACAAGTCACTGAGCACGGTAAAGACGGTTGACATCCTTCAAATGACGTGAAATGCTAAGTGTTACACAGCCATGTTTTCGATGTTTCACTGACTTATTTTAAACAACTTTTCCAAACGCTGAGTTTAATGTTCTTCCAGCTGCATCGCAACAAAGCGGACTGGCTGGACCCTGGGGAGTCACAATAGCTACTGGACTGGTGACATGATTCAAACTTCAAGAGTCACCGTGGAGCATCACTTTGCCATCTTATCAGGGATATTCCCCACCACACTCATAAAAACAAAACTATCATGAAATCTTCAACAAGATCAGAGGGTCGTGTGTAAATCAGCATACATGAATGTGCACATAGACAAAATGAGAAACAATGGAGGGTAGCTTTTGTGTACATTGTCAATGAAGTATTCATGAGAAATTCTTTCACCATTGACCCACATTTTTCTCATTTTTATTGCCTTTCAGAACATATTCATTCCATTCAAACGTTTCCCTAAAGTTGGCGTCATTTATCTGAATGGTCCTTAGTCTCCCATATTTGTTCCAGGAGTCAGGAACCTTGTCTATTCCAAGGCTCTACCACTGGGTTCCCTGATTTCATTCCCATCCTCACACCCTGCCACAAGTTTGATCATTTCAACTTCTTAATATATTTAGCTGTGGACTCCAAGTTCTTTCTGGTTTTTCAGGGAACCTCTATCTCTGCTCTACCTAGACCTCTGCAGGAATGCGTGGGCTGTGGCCAGGGCTCTTTAAGTACCTGCAGACAATCTTCGTGTAGACTCCTTTTTTCTGATCACATTGCTGAGATTCGTCAGTCTCCTTTAGATACTTTGCCATTCTTGCTCGGGTACCTGCAGTTGTTTGGAACTTGGGCTTTGTCCTCCTCTTCCTTTGCTTTCCTATTTGGTTTACACCACTAGCTAGTGCATCATTACCCTAGTCCCAAGTGCCAGTGACTCAGACCCCTCTGGAGAGCAAATTCTGGTATCTAAGTGCATCTAAGTCTGTCCTTTCCACGCCCGGGCCGCCTGCCACTAAACTACATGTAGAACAGACACACAGACTGATCTGCCTATGGGCTGCTGGTGCTGTCTGGCCTGGGCTGCCAGAGGCCTCTGGTGGATCCTTTGGTGTATAGATTTCAGCTCTCTGCTCTTATTCACCATGCCCTTGGCTTTCTTCTGCTTCAAGGTCCAGATCCATCACTTTTTCTCCTCACTCTCAAGCCAGCAGCTTTCCCTTCTACTTTTCAGGAACAAAAAAATAGCTTTTGAGTTTGGAAATTAAATTAGAATGTTTGAATATTCTGAAAGACAATGTAGGCACATCCAGCCTATCATTAAGTGTCACTCTTTTGTACCTCAGCGAAGACAGTCCTCATGCTACATGTATGGAAGTGGTAGCTTATGAAAATATGGTTGCTAGGAACTACTTTCTCAAAATGTTAATGTCTAAGGAAAAAAGAACAAAACACTGAAACTGGAGATAGTAACCCACACAGCTTCCATTCGGCTTCCTTCGGCACGTGTCTGTTCTGTGAGCCGAACGAGAAGTGTCTTCGCTCTTGCTGAGGCCGTCTCACCTCTGAGCTGAGTGCTTCGCAGTCTGCACACTCCAGCATCACCCTGGCTGATTCTGCGACCAGGAGTTTCTCAAGCCCATTCCCGCGGGTCAACCCTGAGTCTGTGCTGGGTTACTTCACCAGCCTCGCGTCTGCTCTTCTCATCCTAGGCTTGGCCCTCTTCCGTCACTTTCCCTCAGCGGAACAAAAGTAGCTTGGATTTTAAAATTCAAATAGGACCCTATCACGTAGTTGCTTAAAACTCTTCAATGGCTCTTAAACAATCGAGCTTAACTTCTAAGAGTCCTTTAGTGTCTAGCTTCTTCACGTAGCCATTCCAGTCCTCCTGCCTTATGATACCCATTCAGATCTCTCCCAACTCCAGGTCTGTGTGTGTGTGGTATTTTCTTCCAGGAAAATTCTCCCTCTCTTTGAGTATCTGCAAGTCATTCTTTCCAGTATCTACTCAGTGAGCTTCCTTACAGTTTATGAACCTGAGGACACTGTTACAGAATCCTCACATTTGCCATATGTGCCTCTAGAGGCCTCAGAGCATTTCAGAAAAGCATTTATTATACTTTATCAGACATGCGTTTATCAAACTGCATCATAAATGTTCCTCTGTGCGTCCAGCTCACCCCGTTAGACTCCCATCTTCCTGGAGCAGAAGATGGTGAATCTGCCCGCACCTCCTCCATCAGCTACCACAGTATCTGCACACGCTAGTTGAATGAACAGATGAGTAAATAAATGAATTTGTAAAAACTCTCCCTCTCCATTCCGGGCCTGCTGGAGCACCAGCGTATCCAGGCCAACACCATCAGATCTCATGGTTAAGCCATAAAATTGTTAATGTAAACACCAGCAATTTCTGGGTCAGATGCGCAAGCAGAGGTAACCAGCCAGTTGGGAAAGCGGCGGGAGCAGGGGTTCTCTGATGAACAGAGCAGCGCTGCGCAGCCAAAGTTGGTTGTGAGGTGGAGATGAGGCCCTGGTGTTGTCCAATCTTATTTTTAAAAATGAATCAAGAAAGCAAGTCATTCTCTGTGGAATTCTTCAGTGGAAACGAACTCTACAAAAGCAGGTGGGCTGAATGAAACATCTTTGCAGTGCAGGATTCAACCCCTAGGACTTGGTTTATGACTCTTCTAAGGTCGGAGGATATTTGTAAAAATCCCCTTTGGCATCACTTTTAAGGAAGATGTGTTTTGAACATGATTATATTACATAAAGGTAAATCAATTTGATATTTTTGTTTGTCTTAACTCGGGGCAAGATGAGAAATATCTTTTCCACCATAGGCACGAATGTAGTCATTTGTATATTAATATGTGGGAGAGAAAGTTACAAAGGCGATGGCTGCTGTGCACATCTTGATTCTGAATCTTTTGAAACTCTTTCCTGTCTTCCTAGTTCCTTTCTTGACTTCTATTGCAGATTGTTGTTAAGTTCTACTGACTTTGTCACTTTTTCCCCAACCCACATTTCAATTGCTCATGTATTGCTTTCTAACCTTCTCCCAGTCGTTTTTGTATAAGAAGGAGACAAAAGGGTAAATATATTGGTAGAACTTGTATATGTGAGTAGGGAGAGAAGCTCCCATGAGAATGGACTGAGAAGCCAGGGAACCGTGTGGGCAAGAGACAGGTAATTAGGACTTCCAGTACTGAGTTTCCTACTCTAATCCCGCTTTTCTAATGCCTTTCACCCACGCCAGTCATACAATTACACCAGAATATGATTCTGGATACAAAACTTCATTTGCACCTAAAAAAGGGAAGTGATCTCATTTTATCTCTCATTTATCTCTAAATAAAGTTCAGCTGGGTCTCCAGAATAATATTTCATCCAATTATTTCAGATATATCCAGACTTGCTCTATTATAAGGCATTAAAGAATATGTAATTTGAATGTGACATTTGTAAAGGATCTGTAGCATATTTTTTAATGAGAACAACCTCAGATTTGGATAGAATTAACAAAAAATTAAGTTTTGAAACTTCTGAGCAAAAACAACAATTCAGTGCAAAATAAATACATTTAGAAACCATTGTAATGGGGTGTTTGAATCACTAGAGAATAGATAGATGGATGGGTGGATGGATGAATGACAGATGGATGGATGGATTCACAGTGTTTGTCCCTTAACTGATTGTACAGAAATTAAGGAAACTCCTTACTGCTCCTTACTGCTTACTTATTACATAACATCACCCTAATCTTATGTTTTTGGTGTCATAGTTACCAGTGTGTAGGGTCTGTATTAGGTCTATTTTAAAGTAAGAATTACCTTTGGTGTTTTTCTCCTCTTGAGAAAATACTAGCTAACATTTATTAAATGCTTATTACGTAACCAGATTTGGTGCTAAGTACTTTACATATTTTATTTAACTCTCATTATTTACTTATTTTTCTCCTATATGATTGATAGTAACTATCTTAGCACTTTAAAAGCTTTTTTCCTTTGTCATTTTGTTCAGTCTACAACTGAGGAGATTAAGCCTAGAGAAACTAAAACATTTGCCTGAGGTTACAGAATAGCAGTCAGCAAAACCAAGCTCCAGACTTGGATAATCACTCCAGGTTCCTAGGGTTCCCCTGACACCACCACGAACCAGGAGCCTCTGCCACAGGGATTGTCCCCTCGGTGTCCAGAGGTCAAAGCGCCCACAGGGGTGGCCCCCTGACGGCAGTGACCTACCTTTGCTAGAGAAATTCCTCCCCGACACAGGCACGTGTCTTTAATTGTCTTTCTGTCAAAGGAGAGGAAACGTCACTCCTATCAATGACTTTCAACGCAGTGCTCTTTTTGTTGATAGTTCAGTATATTTTGTTGATACATCAACCACGGTTTTATCAATTATCAGGTATCCGTATGTCACAGCACCTCTTTGTGCTTTGTGTAAGTTTTCATTTAATGGGATCATTCCTTACTCTTATTCTAGCACTGGAATTTTTCCATAATTCTCTTTTAAAAACACAACATAAATGTTGAATAAATACGATCAACCTAGAACTAGCACCAAGTAGAGGAAAATTAAAGAAGCAAAGTACTATATAGCAAGCTATTCATTGAGACAGTCAGTAAATGACAAAGGAGCCCTTGCCGTGTGCATGGAAAACAACTGATGGCCCAGTGGTTCCTATTCCCTGGAGGAAGAAGAGCAAGGAAGTTAGAAAAGAGAGAGGAGAAGGGGGAGAAAGTCAAGTTTTCTTCAGTTTAAAGAAATGAGACTGGAAACTGTTTCTCTAGTGAACTGTGTTTTGCAGCAAGGGGAAGACTTGATTCTAGAAACTAACCTAGCGTACAAATCAGAATGCGAACTATGATTATCTCCTGTATGTTTCCAACTGACTGCCTCACTGAAATGAAATGGGATCATTAACAGAGATGTCTTGAGCACAGAGGCAGGCAGGAAGGATTCTTAGATCACATTTGAATAGCTTCAAGGACTGGATTTTAACTCAACGCCAGTAAGTAAACAGATAGTTGTTGGTTACTAAAATGAAAAATAAAACTTGTCAAGAGGGCTTTTTAACTGTAGTTAAGTATGGTGCACTAAATCTCACCCATAAGGTAGCAGAGGACTAGCATTTCCTAATCTTTGCCTCTGGGTAGTGAATTATGAATCCACAGAGATGCAGAAAGAGAGATTCTGCAGAGGCCTCTGTACATGGCATTCTCTCAATGCTCCTCTTTGTAGGCAAAGATTCAGAAGGCATCTTGGCCCCCTGGCCTGCTCGTGTCTTCTATTTGCAGAATGGGATATGAGAAATAAAAATAAGAGAAAAGAGCGGAGATGCTGAGAAAAAAATTATTGTCAAAGTCAAGACATAAAGCCTTTGATTAGCAGGGAACTGAGAAGCCAGAGCAGTAGACTGGAGAAAAGCCGAGAGCCCTCCAAAGATGCCCTGGACATTTATTCTCAACTCAACAAGAAGAAAAATATATATTAAGCTTCACTGTTTATAGAATCTAATGCCATGGAAGAAGAATTCTAGCTCTCAAATCCTTCTATATGTGTGGAAAACAATGCAGACACAAAAAAGGTGATGTTCAGCGGGTCTGGAGATGTTTGTCTCTGGGAAGAAGCACCGAAGTCCCTCCTTCTCTAAACTCTTCACTTTTGAGCTGTGAAAACTGAGAGCCCTGGAAGCAGAGACTGTCCAAGGAGTGCTGTAATCAGCAACCAGGCTGGATCAAGGAGTTTTCCTGCCCAGGCTCTTACCCAGTCTCACACCACAGGGATCATAATGACTCATCCTGTTCAGTAGCTGGCAGGTGCTAATGTCAATACAAATACTTAAAGTGAGATAAGATTAATCTCCAGACAGGCAGTGCAAGTGAGGCATTAAGCAGACATGTCCTTCCTTCTTCAGAACCTTCTATTTCATATTCTAATACAGTCATACAACTAGAAGTCCATGTGCCACTGACCTGAGTCAGTGAAAAGACTTCCTAATATTTAACAGAAGCATATTTTCCTTTTTCACAGTGCAAAACCTGGCTTTTCATCATCTAAACTTCTGAAGATAGACAAGGAGCCCCGCTGTCCAAGGTTGCCTTCTTTGTTGTGTACCTTTAATTATACAGAAATTAATGAAGTTGGCAAATGAACTATCGGTAGTTTGGTTTCTACAAAAGTCTTACTCAGTGAAGAGTCTCAGCAAAATGGCTTTTTTTTTTTTTTACTTTTGACATCTCTGAGTGCATCCTAACAGACTTCACTGAATTATAAGCCAAAATCTGAGTTTTATTTTGTAACATATTTTCTCTGTTGGTCCTTTGTATAATCTCAATATCAAGGCCCCCAAATGTGATCACCTGTAGCTCCTTCATTTCATTAAAAAAACAGTTTATTTGAAAAGGGATACAATATAAAGAAGCATGAATAAACAAATGATACAGGCAAAAAGAGCTAACTTTGCATCCCAGCACTGTGTCTTACTAGCTCTGGAGTTTTTTCTTTAAGCCTTACTTTTTGGATCTATATAACTGTCCTAAGAACTTCTCTTTCTGTCTCATAGTCAGGTTGTAAAGCACAAAATATCATGATGATAATAACCTGCTGCTATTCAAAAGCAAAGTATAAAAGTCTTTTGATTAGGGCAAAAAATTAATTATCACCAAGGTATTACCAGAATTTTCACTAGAAAATTCTGAACATGTTTTACAACAAAAATTGTAATTTGAATAGGCTGGGGTGGTAGCACATACCTGTCATCCCCTCACTTGGGAAGCTGAATTCAAGCCCAGCCAGGGCTACACAGTGAGTTTAAGACCAGCCTAAACTGCATAGGGAGAACCTATCTAAAAAATAATAACAATTCAAATGATTTTTGACCTTTAGCTGAGAAATTGGACCTTAGCACTGAGTTTCATTTCTTTATCATGAGTGATCCAGAAAATTGATCCTATTTGTATGAAAGATCTTCTAAATGACCCAGCCTTTAAAAGGAGATATTGTCTACATCACCCAGAAAGCATGATGAGCACCAGATGTAAGTCACTTCTTGGGGCAAGAAGTCACACGGAGACTATCACTTTTAGAATAGTGCTCTTGAGAGTTAATAATCACACACTGCTTGGCCACAGGGGGACATGTACAACTGACCGCAAGGTCAGGCATTCTGAGCTCTTTGAGAATGAACTGTACCGTTATCAAACCTAAATGGACATTCTGTATTTTATGCATAGAGACTATTGAACTATCATGGGCTTCTAATATTAGCCTCAGATAGATCTGTTAAAAACTGAAAGAAGGCATCAGTAGGAAATGAATAAAGTGAAATAATTTTCCAGAGTGGAATGAGTTCTTCCCATTGACTTTTTTTTTTTTTTTCCTTTTTGAGACAGGGTCTCGCTTTGTAGTTCAGGCTGGCCCTGAGCCCACTATGGTGCCCAGGCAAGCCGCCGCGAGCTCAGCAATCCTCCTGTCTCTGCCTCCCAACCCACTGACTTTTAGTATTGCTCATAATTCTTATCTGAACTCATTTTCCAATCTGCTCTGCTCCCTTCCAGTTTATGGGAGAGGAGTCTAACTGCTGTAACGAAGAGACCTCACAATATAGAATGGTTCAAGCACAAGAGAAAGGTGTTCTCATTTTCTGCTTTTAAATTTATGCTCACGCAATGAGAGCAGACTGATAAACACACCAGTAGGGTGGCCCTTTTCCTATGGCAAAGCCTTCCTCCTAGGTCATCTGATTCTAGCTGGCCACGAAGAGGAGCAGATAGGAGAGAGGGTTTGACGATCAAGGGCAAGGACATGCCCATAGTGCTTCTGCTCACGTCCTGCTGACCAGACCTCAGTCATACTTAACCTCGCATAGCTGCAGATGTGTGGGGAAGTTAGCAGAGTGCCCGGAGCAAGAGGGAGACACATTTAAACGAGCAATTAGCAGCCTGAACCTCAATGATATCTCTTGAATATCTATACAGAGGTTATGCACATTTTTATCAATAGTCTACAGGTATTTTATACTTACTGGGCATCCCATGCCATTCAGTAAGTATTTAGTGAGCATCTGCTGAGTATTTTTTTCTGTGTAAGCAATGTTTTTTTGTGTGGAGATACATATTCCAGACTGAACAGACAAAAGCCAGACTCAAGAAGTCAAATTCATCTTTAGGGACCTCAGATGGACAAAATCTTCTCAGAAAAAAGCATTCTCAAAACTCAAGACTTTAAAAATGAACAGGAAAAGTGATGCCAGTGGAGTTCTGGTTCTATAAAAAATTAAATCCCTTTCTTACAAGGAAATCTTTGTATTCTTGATCATGGACCCATGTAGGACACTTCAGTGAAAGAACAATGGGCTTCTGTGTGAGGAATGGGGATTAAGATAATAATGCTTGATTGATCAAAGAATCCTTTTCTTCAGGAAGGAATAAAGCAGTATATTTGTACTGGTTTAAATTCTTACCTCGAAGTACATTAACACCTTTTTAGCTTCAGACTGTCATCTATGACATTATCCTATTCTTTACCGAGAGGTGCTACCAATTAAATGATACCTTGTGACATGATTGGTTGGTGAACACTTAGGTCTTTGTTGCCTGACAAACATTGGATTCTTCTTACCTTTTCCTCTTGTGAATTATTGCCTTCATCTTAGGCTTTCTTACCGCATGAATGATTTGGTAAAACTAGGGTTGGAAAGAAGAATGTGACTAACATCAAGAAACAAGATATAATTGGTTTGTTGGCAGGATAATTATGATGATTCTCATCTCACATTGTGAATTTTTCTCTTGAACGTCAAGTATTTGTTTCCTAAGTACAGAAAGTCCTCCTCAAAATAGAGGTGATGTTGGGAGTCAGAGTCACTGGTGCTGTCCACTGCTTCCCAGGCAATCTTTGGCCCAATTGACCTTACGCTCTCCATGTTGTTCTTGTCGTGCGATACAAAGAGAGATACCAAGTAACACTTCCAGTCAAACAATTTACCCTTTCTTTCAAACTGTCACAATGGCCAGCGATGTTTCACACGGCCGGACGGGGCCAGCTTCTCTCTAGATGTGAACAGCTAAGACTACTGTCCCCTGCCTAATGTAGGAGTACAGCACGCCCTGTACGTCGCCATCGGGACACTGAGGTCTGCGGATTATTATCAAAGCACAACGTAGTGTATTTTGATTGACAAAAACATACTTTGCTTTTGTTTACATAATTTACATGAGTTGAAGGCTTCCACAACAAAGTAACGCAGGCTATTTGGATGAGATTTATTTTCTCACAACTCTGAGGCTACAGTACTGAGATCAAGATGATACGAGAGCCGGTTTCTTCAGAGCTCTCTGATCTTGGCTTACAACTGCCCATCTTCTTCCTGGGCCTTCACACAGTTTTGTCTCTGCGCCTCTCTGTTTTCTAATTTCCTCTTTTTATAAGAACATAAAGTCAACTCCAGTCACATTTTCAAATATCAGACCTCTGGTACTTGTGATACTAACTCAACAATAGGCACGTTTTAAGGTACTGGGGAATAGGACTTCAGCGTTAAGAGCCAGGTCTGTTCCATTACCCTCCCATGCGTCATTTTATATCGTTTCCTCGAGACCCTCAGAGATATAAAGCTCAGCTACAATCTCAGTGTGCAACTTCTAATAAAGTACAGTATTTTTATTTCACTTTAAGACTCTTTTTGAAAAGTTTTAATTCACGAGATGACTTGGATATGGAGGAGCCATGTATAACTTTGAGGAAAAAGTACACTGGAAGTCAGAAAGTTAGTTTTGTTTCATTTTTTCAAAATGTGAGCTGAGTGAGCTTGAATGTACTACCTAAGCTCTGTGGTTCCCATTTCTCTTTTTTTAGTAGCACATGTTTGTGGCATATGATGACTGCATTCACCCTAGAGGGTGGGTACGTGCGCAGAATCCATGCCCACTCCCTCTATGTCCCCTTCCCCTTCCTCCACTTCTGGGTGCCTTCCTATTTGAAAAAAGATTTATCTTCCTGTTTCCTATTGTCTTTTATTTTGCTCTTTTACATTTTGAGTTTCTCGTAGCAGAGAACCACATGATATTTCAGGTCTATGTCTAATTTATTTCACTTAACACTATGGCTTCAAGGTGTATGGGTTTTTCCATACCTACGAATGAATACAGAAAATGTGGTATTTATGTGCAGTGGAGTACTACTATGCCATAAAATGGTCCACATTTCTCCATTCAGAGAAGTAGAAGCCCAACAAAAGAATCACCAGAGTCTCTTTGGTGGCAGCCAGCACCTGGCTCTTTCCCCTCTGGCCTGGCCTTCCTGGCCGCACTCCCTGGGGGCCAGCGCCCCTCAGGCCACTGCACGTACCTCACCGGGAACCCTCCATGCTCCTCCTACTGCCCTAAAATTTGGTAGCCTCTATGCATCTTTTTTGGCCATCATGTTCCTAAGCATAAGCTAGGTCGATCTTAGAGTTTTGAAAGACAAATGAGCCTCCGTGTGGGCTCACTTTGCCCGACGTTTGGGCATCTGCTGACCCTTCACCCTGCAGTCCTCTCTCTGCCCACGCTGCCCACAGCGCGCCCACCATCTCCTCCGGATAAACGCCTGTCCTTCATCACAGCTCCTAGCCAGGGTTTGCCGCCTCCTCTCAAACCTTCCCTGCCACGCTCTAGTGCCTTCTGCCGCCTGCGAGCCAGCCGCCTCGGCCTCCATCCTTCAGCTGTGCCCAGACTGTGAAGGCGAACGCGACGCGGACGTCCCAGCCTCGCGGTCCTTCCCTGGCGTAGCTCTCTGCTTCTCCCACCTTGAGCTGCTCCCCAGAGAAGGCGGCCGCCTTCTCCTTGACCTCCAGCCCCTCGCCTCTGCCGGGCACGGTGGTGGTGACTGCTCTGCGCCTAGGGGAGACTGCTTGGCAGGAGGAGAGAGTCCGGATATAAAGAAGCTCTAATTCCCGCACACGGAAGCCAGGAAAGAGATGAAACTGAATTTGCGACGCCCCGTGGGGAGCTGAGCTCCCGGTCTCCCAGCAGCCAGACTGACCGCCTTCCCCCAGCGGACTCATCGCCCAGAGGACGCGCACGGAGGTGGGCTGGGGGCGGTTGTCGGCACCGCAGCCCACGGCTAGAGAGACCCTCCTGCTGCAGCGCTACTTGTTACTCCCGAGTCATGTTTTCCCCAGGAAATTGGGAGCTCTTATTCGATGATCATTTTTTTTTTTAACTGAAGTACTCACCGTGGACCTGAGCATAATGTCCTAGAACAAAATATTCTTGGGGAGATTCAAGAGGAGAGACGGAGTCAGAAACAAGGTCAGCTTCCAGACGGCTGTGCGGGTCACCTGTCCCCCGGGAAGCGGGCTGGAGGCGAGGGCGCGGTCACGGGCTCCCACCGCGGCTCCCAGGCGCAGGCGCTCTGCCGTCCCCGAGAGGTGGGTGCGTTGCCTGAGCTTCGGGGTGAGGCGGGACAGGACAGGAGAAGCGGGTGTCACGCTGGTCCCACCGGCCCTCGGCCCCGAAGCCCCCTCCGGCGCGAGGCTAGCATTTGAGATCCTCGACAGAGATGAATGCATCACTTGTGCACTTTTCCCTTTGGTTTGATTTTACGAGCCTGTGAACTTTTAGGTTTACTAGCGGAGAAAACTGTTAAATTTTTGTGAATAAAAGAGTAAAAAAGAAAAGGTTTTACCCATATCCCTACCCACTCCCCCCTCCTCCCCCCTTATACATGCTCTTTTATTTTCTTTCTGTATCATATTTATTCCTTCCCCTCATCATATTCCCATATGGGTAAAAATGAGAATTAACTTGTGGCATATACTGGTACAAATTTCCCAATGTTATATGTGATTTTGAGATGTATATAAATTGTACCAATAAAGAATTCAATTAAAAAAAAAAAGAAAAGAAAAGGTTTTGCAGTGGTTACAGACCAGAGACCAGCCGCCGATTTAGTCACTATCTGAAAAGCAACAACACCCTGGTAGTGGGACACGGAGCAAAGGTCTTGACTTACCCTGGAAATCAGAGTGAGTCTCACGACTGCGGAGACTCCTGAACAGGAAAATCGGGTGGAGGAGGAGAGGCTGGCAGATGCCAGAAATGCGGATTCGCCCAGAAACTGGCCACAGAGTTTGGCTTTGCCCTCGGCATGACAGGAAAAGGTCTAGGTAAGAGAGCAGTATAGGTAATTTAAGCGCATTTTTTTTTTTAATTCCACGTCCTCACGGATACAGGGAACACAGCTGAACAAAATGACATGCAACGGTTCTCAAGGCTTCAGATGTGCATTTGGTTATCTGTTTTTGCTCAGCTGTTTCCATGTTTAAATGTTCCCATTTAGAAAAGCACATTTTGATCTATACAAATATGTCCGACCCTACATTATGTTAGTGGTAAAACACGGTGGACCCTTTACTTGGGTTGAAGATGGCTTGTCTCAGCCACACAACCCTTTGGAGTGGGGCCTGTTGTTAGCTCCACTGTGCACACAAGGCACAGAATTGCTCACTAATGTGGCTAAGGTCACAGAGTCCCAAAGCAAGTTTGAACTCGGGTCGCCTGGCACCAAAGCCAATACTGACTGCTTCTACAGGAAAAATAAAGAAGACAGGAGAAATGAGAATTAGAGGAGTACATCTTATTGGTGCTCTGAGAATCTTCAAAAGAGGTGCTGACATAAATGTTTGCAAGCAGCAGGGAATTTGAAATTTATTCCAGCCGTGCCTTTTGGACGCATCGAAGAGGCTCAGCTGCTTGAAAGGAGAAGTCTTCGAACATCACGAAACCATGATGCAGATAAGGATAACATGGAAAATAGGGAAAATTGCTTGGAGGAAATCTGCTTGTATTCTTAACCTCTGATGGTTATGTGTAGTATTTGGAGATGTTAGTTATTCCTTTCACTGTCTCCCAGCTCCAGAACAAATGAGAGCAAGATGCAGAGATGTTTAAAAATTCAATAAGTAACATTCTGCATTAACTCATTTTCCTTTAATTTTGAGAAAGAACACTGTGTTTTCAGCCCTCCAAGCTCCGCTCTCTCCCAGAGAACGGTCAGGAGCCCCACACAGACAGGAAGTGCCCCGAGCTTTTTCTCTGAAAGCTTTTCTTCTTTAAGAAAAAAAAAATTACAAATAATAAAAACAATTAAAAATTTTAGGGCGACAAAACAAAAGTACTCAGAATTCCCACGACTGGCCAGATGTGACCTTAACAACTCGGAAGACTTGTGATTGACAGGCCTAGATCGGGCTGGCGCTCTGGCCCTTTATACAGGGGTTCAAGGGTGGACTTAGAGGACCTGGGCCCGGCCGGTCTCTGCCCCTAAGTCTTGCTAAGAAAACACTGTTCTTCCCGGGCTCACTAGAGAAATGTGAATGACCTATGTTGCCCACCAATTTCTAAGAGATTTTGTGTTGAATAGTATTTTGATTTTTACTTCTCTGAGCACCTGTTTGCAGTACACAATGATTACATTTGTTGTGGAGACGGTATAAGGACACAGCACATCTGCATTCTTTCCTCTTCCCCTCACTCTCTCCTGACCTCTGGGTTCCCTTTGCTTTGGCAAAAGATCTGTCTACCTGTTTCCTCTTATCCATCTGACATTTTGTTCTTTAATTTCGTTTCATTTTGGGTTTCTTATATATAAGAGAAATCATGTGATAGTTAAGCTTGTGTATCTAGGGTTTCTACGTAACATCAGTGTGAGCTTTCTCAAAAAGGCTACAACATACATGTCCATAACTAGTACCACGTGCTCCAAGAGCAGATGAGACAGACTCCTGTACTTTGTGATTTGTGCAGAACCAGCAAAGAGAGAGAGAGAGAGACAGAGAGAGACAGAGACAGAGACAGAGAGACAGAGGTAGGGAGACAGACCAGAAGCTTTCTAGAACCGAACTAACCCACCAGCCAGTAAGTCCTGAGTACAAGTATTTAGTACAAACTATGTATTATAGCAACCACAAACTTAATGGACACTATTTATGGAAATAGAAGCAAAGGAAAAATAAAGAATCTGACATACTATCTGACCCACTGTTCTTTATACATTTTTTTCAAGTATTTCCCTACATTATACATCCTGGCAGTATAAGATCAACTCTAATTGTCCCCAATGTTTGGAATCTTAGAGCCACGCAAATTATGAAAAAAGGAATTGAAGAAAGAAGGGAAAAGGAGGAGGAGAAGAAAGAGAAGGAAGGTGAGGAGGAAAAACGGGGGAAGGCAAAGAAGAAAAATAGAGAAAGAAGGAAGAAGTATGGGGGAGGAGAAGGACGAGGAGAAGGATAAGAGGAAAGAGGCAAAGAAAGAGGAGGATGGAGGAGGAAAGAGGTCTGGGCTGGCAGGAAGCAGCGCTTTCTAACTCTAGGGTTAGGGTCGTAACATGTGGCCAACTTCAGGGCCTATTCCTTCAAGATTCTCCTTATTGTTGCTAAATGACACCGTAGAACCTGGTTGCTTCGCTCCAAGGCTACTTCTCAGTGATACTTTTTAAAAGGTTGATAAGAAGGCCCGAGTGTAACGCGTACTCTGCGTGGAAAACTCCTGCTGCGCCCCCAGGAGCTGCCTTCCTCGTGTGGAGACACTGCAGGCCACAGGAGGCCTCTTCTGGTTTCAAACTCTGCGCAAAACTCCAAGATAGCAAGTCACAGCTTGTGTTTTCCCATCGACCTCTTCGTAAACTCTAGACTTTCAGACAAGTTCACACACGTCGCCAAGTCTCCGTTTCATTGTTGTAAAATAGAGTTAATGATGTCCTCTGCAAGAGTTAGATGATGGAACATTAGATATATTCAGATTCCACTGAGGAAAAACAAACCACTCCAGCTGCTTCGCACAGGGAGCCGTCAATGCAGGGCCTTGACTGTAATGACGGGAGAAAAGTCAGAAGAGAGACAGCGAGAGGGCCCACCACGCCTGATGGGAAAGTTAGTTACCGCGGCCCCCGGCCGGGCTGTGCTGCTGCTCAGGAGCCATTTCGCCCTCGGAAGAGGCAGCGGGCTCTTCCACCGCGGCCCTGGGCTCCGCCGCTTGGCTCGAAGCCGGGCGTGTGCACCCCACGGAGGGGCTGCCTCTGTCCGGCGCGAGCGGGACTGCGGGAGATGCGCGTCCGGCTCCCGCCCTGGTCTCCGCCAGCAGACCCCTAGCGCGCGCGACCCGCTTCGGCCGGCTCCGCCTCGTCTTCAGCCCAGGACGGAGGCAGCAAGCCGGGGCTGCCGCTCGCGAGGCCGGCGGCTGAGTGCGGACCATGGCTCGGCAGAGAAGCGGCCGGAGGCGGGCGTGCACGGCGGGCTGACCGCCGGCCGGAGCCAGAACGCGGCGTCCCGCGCCTCACCTTCTCTGGCAGGGTGTGAGGAAGTCTAATCCCGCGCGCCCTGCTGGCACTAACGGGTGAGATAGTCCTCCGCACGCCCACTCAGGGCTCAGGGCATCGGAGAGCCCTCGGCCAAGGTCAGGTACCAGACGAGCAAGCACCAGTTCGTTCTGGGGCCGCGAATCGACCCATCTGTGAGACGCTGTCATTATTTAGCATGTGGATTTCCTCCGGGACGCTCGGGATGCGTCGTGCACGTGTCGGGAGCTCCGCGGACTCCTCCGGCGGGGCCTGGCCTGGGTCTGCGGACAGCCAGGAGCGCGGCCCTCGGGCCCGCCACGCTGTGCGCTCGCGGCTGAGACGTGGCGCGGTGAGCGCCCGGCGCAGAG
>PVIC010017396.1:14850-32900 GCA_004025085.1 Thryonomys swinderianus | reverse complement strand
GAATCTTCTGAAAATCATGAGCCAAACTAAACTTATCCTTTAAGCTGCAGATCTTATTTTGTCCCAGCAAGTGGAAGTTGACTATCACTTCCCAAAAGCACCATTTCTGAACCAAGCCTTCCACACTTGAGCTTTGGGGGACAATTAAGATCCCGATAGTAACAGGCATTCTATTTGGCTTTTTTCAGAAACCAATTTTTATTTTTTTCTTGAGACAGGGTCTCACTTTGTAGTTCTGGCTGGCCCTGAGCTCACTATGTAGCCCAGGCAAGTCTCAAACTCAGCAATCCTCCTGCCTCTGCCTCCCAAGTGCTGGGATAACAGGCATGAGCCACCATGGCCAGCACTGTGGTGTTTGGTACTGATTGCTGGTGGGTGTGAGTCACCACACTTGGTATTGTATGTGGTTACTGGGGATTGAACCAGGGAACTACACTTTCAAGGCAGGCACCAGAACCACTGAGCTAAATCTCTGGCCCAGAAACCAATTTTTTGATGTGCTCTTGGGTAACTGGCCACTTTTGCAGGGATACTACTGCTCAGTTCAGCCAAGTAAAACATACCCAATCTAAGATCTACTGTCATGAAAGTCCGGGCCAGAATACACAGCATTCCTGAATGTCAGACAAAAGCTCTCGACTTGAAGTATTTTTCTCCGTTCCTTTAAATGGCCTCTATGTCCTTCTTTAGTTCACTTTTAAAAATGGATATGGTCTAGAGCAACACAGCTCAGCAGAAATAAAATGAAAACCGTAAATGGAAGACACATATGTAATTTTAAATTTCCTAATGACACATCAGCAAAACAGGTGAAAACCAGGTGTGCTGGTTCACATCTATAATCCCAGCACTGGGAGACTGAGGCAGAATGATCCCAAGCTTGAGCCCACCCTTGGCAACTTAGACTTTGTATGAAAATAAAAATGGCCTGGTAATGCAGCTCTGTGCAAAGTTCCTGGGTTCAAACCCAAGTACAACAAAACAAAACAGAACAAAAAAACACGTGGAAGTACCTTTAATTTTCACTTTTATAGATGATCAGTACTTGAAAATGAAAGTATTTTCTATTCTTTTCCATCCACATTCTAGGCACTAAATCTTTGAGATTGGACATTCCATGTTTAATGTAGCTACCAGCTACTGAGTTGGACAGCAGTCCAGAAGAACCTTGCTATTTAGTGCAGACCACAAAGCAGAAACATTAGACACGTGTTAAAAACAATCTTAAGCCCTAGCTAGACCTGTTGAATCTGAACCCACAGCTCAAGAAGAGCCTCAGGTGATCTGCAGGTACAATTAAAGCAGAGGAAACATCAGTCTCAGGCAGAAGCCAGCAAACTACGGCCCACCAGCCAACTCCAGCTGGCCATCTGTTTTTGTAAATAAACTTTCATCCAAATGTAGCCCACTCATTTATTCAGGGTGCCTGGCTTAATTTGAGGGTAAGTGACCTATATTAACTCTAAGTTGACCCTAGCTGCTGTCTTCATGGGTGCTATGAAGATGGGGCACAGCACAGAGCAGGCAATTGGTAGCTTCATTCATAAACAGTAATGCCTCAGTTCCCAAATGCTTCTGTTCACAAACAATTTGGTTCAGAAACAAGTGTTTGGCAAAATTCTGCTTCCATTCAAAAACCTGGCACTGGGTGACAAAGATGACTTCAGCTGCCCTTGCTTCCCTACCCCATGCAGCCATCTTCGCAAAAATTGTAAAACAAACGAAGACTGTAAACAGAGGCACTATATATATATTCTATATATATATATATATATATATATATATAGAATATATATATATATATAGAATATATATATATATATATATATTCTATTCTCTGGGTCAAATTGTAGTAATAACAAATCATGCTCAGCTGCCCTGTCAGTTCACACAATCTTCCATCCCATTTTCTGTGGTTCTGATCTATAATCCACAAGCAGAACTTAAGGACAGCAAAAAGGTTTATTTGAAAAAATTACTGTGTATTGAAAATATACATTAGAAATTATTACATACTTCCATAATATTCCCCTCCCCACCACAAAAGTAGAAATATCTGCTTACTATGCTAACATCATAGGTAAATTCAAACAAAATGTAATTATCAGTCCCCCTCTTCACACACTAAAGCTGAAGGTAGAAAAGTTAACTTATATCTGCCAGTCAGTAGGAATTTAACAAGTCCCAGTCTTCCATAGCAAGACATACATATTTCTGCTTTGAAGCCTGTGAAGAATTATTCTGTTCCTGTTCTGATTCCTCAAAAGTTCTCTTCTTATTCTTCTTTGACTCTTGGTTGGAGGAAGCTTCATGTTTCAACAATGGCCCATGGCAGTCCAGGGCTTTCTCTTTGTAGAACTGGAGTTTTCCAGAAGAGTTCATGTGGGTGTCTGCCAGCGCACATATCCTCGAGGCTTCTACTAGAGATCGATTCTGATCTAGAAGGACAACAGGGCAGGGTGATGACTACTAAACCAACATGCTAAGGCTCGCTTATGGCTAGAGACATGCTCCAAGGGAAAGCACAAAGGCTTAAAACACAGGGCTTTCTGGAGCCAATGTATTTTGTTGCATGTCCTGGTACACGTGCACTAGCACCCGTTGAAGGTATAGACACACACTGGGTTTTGATAAATGATTTGGGTAAGGGACTTGTCTGAGATTCAGGTTTTTCATCATTCTAACAACATGAAAACATACTTCATAAAGACAGTATGATGATAACAATGTGACCTTATTATTTTCTGGTACGCCTTGGGTTATTTTTCCACTTTTACACTTCTTTCACTTTGATTTCATCACCTTATTCCTCTTCTTTAAAATTATGGTAAAATATATACAACATAAAATATATCATCTTAACTATTTTAAGTGTACAGTTTAGTGGAATTAAGCACATTCACACTGTGCAATCACCACCATCATCTATCTCCAAACCCTTTTATCTTGCAAAACTGAAACCTGTAACTATTAATAGTACTAAGTAATACTACTCATAAGTCCCTATTCTTCCCTCTCCCCAGACCCTGACTACTTTCACTGTTCTGCTTTCTCTATAAATCTGACTACTCTGAAAACCTCACAGAAAGACAGTCAGGTTTTTAGAAATAGCATTTGTATCAAAATTCCCTTGCTTGCCGGGCATGGTGGCTCACGCCTGTAATCCCAGCACTCAGGAGGCAGAGACAGGTGGATTGCTGAGTTCGAGGCTTGCCTGGGCTACATAGTGAGCTGAGGGCCAGCCTGAACTACAAAGCGAGACCCTGTCTCAAAAAAAAAAAAAAAAAATCCTCAGCCTGAACTACAAAGCGAGACCCTGTATCAAAAAGCAAAAAAAAAAATCCCTTGCTTTACACTTTATTCATCCGTTGATGGACATGGAGGGGTGCCCTACCCCAATCCTAGGATCTCCTAAATGCTAAGCAAGTCTTCTGAGCTCCATCTCTAGTCCCAAGGTGGAAACCTTTTAGTTACAGTTAATTCCTTTGTAGTTTTCTGTATTGTACTGTAGTTTTATACTACCACAAATGTTTGGTACAAGACAGGGTACAAACAAATAATTCAAAAAGCTATCTTCCTGAGTGCTGGTGCTCAAAGCTAAAAGTCAATTTATTTCTTAATCTATGCTAAGGATTATTAGTCTCTGTTGAGATGGGGTCTCATGATGTATCCCAGGCTAGCCTTAAACTTGTTGTGATCCTGTTTCCTCAGCCTCCTGAGTGCTGGGATTACAGGAATACTAGTCTTAGTGATCATAAGTAAGTCAATACTATCATATTTTCACCACTGAGAAAGATAGACTGATTACATTAAGGATGCAAAAACTCAAGGGCAAAACTTCCAAAAGAAAAGAGAATTTCTCACAGAAGTACTGAGCTGTCTTTCGAGGTTCAGGAACACTTGATGGCTTCAAGGCTTCCACAATCAATCGATCCCACTGCAGAACAATCTAGAAGATTATTAAAAAAGATATGAATCCAAACAAAATTTTAAGTTTTTGCTCAAACTTTTTTTGAGTTTTTTGAGACAGGGTCTTGCTTTGTAGTTCAGGCTGGCCCTGAACTCACTATGTAGCCCAGGCTAGCCTCGAACTTATGGCAATCCTCTTGCCTCTGCCTCCTGAATGCTGGGTTATAGGTATGAGCCATCATGTCTTTACTCTTTAACTTTTCTCTTACCTCTCCACAAACACAAACCCCTTTGGAAAATACTATTTTGATAACTGGCAAAACAAGAACCAAAAGTCTAGATTTTCTGTTCTGTGAGAACATGTTTTAGCCAGAAAACAAACAGGTTGGATGTATGTATCTGTAAGACTCAGGCAAAGTATATAATGTCTCTTCCTAATCTTATTTTAAGCTAGAAATTAGGTGTATATCTTTTATTTTTTTCTTTTGGCAGAACTGGGAAATGGAACTCAGGACCTTGCACTTCCCAGGCAGGTATGGTACCAGTAAGCTAAATCCCTGGCCCTAAAGTGCATATCCTGAAATTAAATACAGTACTAAAACTTAAAACCTTAGCCATAATCTTTCTCATACATTCCCAGAAACCTCCTGTGCCTTCAAATACAACAAACTGTAACTCAAATGTTCGTATGTGTAAAGGCTCTCATTTCCACATTCTCGTAATGCTTCATGATCAGTTTTTGTTTTTGTTTTGAGACAGGGTCTCACTTTGTAGTTCAGGCTGGCCCTGAGCTCACTATGTAGCCCAGGCAAACCTTGAACTCAGCAATCCTCCTGCCTTTGTCTCCTGAGTACTGGGATTACAGGGGTGAGCCATCATGCCGAGCATTGTGGTATGTAGTACTGATTATGTGGTTACTGGGGATGGAACTCAGGACCTTGCACTTGCTAGGCAGGCACCAGAACCACTGAGCTAAATCTCTGGCCCCCAGTTTTTGTTTTAACTGTTAAAGTGTATTTATTTAATTTAATTTTATTTATTTTATTTTCCCTCCCTCCCTCCCTCCCTCCCTTCGTTTCTTCCTTTCGACATACCCGGGATTGAACCCAGGGCTTTCTACTTCCAAGGTAGGTGTGGTTCCACTTGAGCTAAATCCCTAGCCCTAAATATGCATTTCCGATAAGGTACTACATTATTTTACAAATTTGAATACAAAATAGATAAAAATACAAGAAAGAAAAATGGTCATTTACCAGGAGAAACAAGAATGTTGTCTTTACTATTTCTCATTATATGCAATGAAATAATCATAAAGACAGACAAGAAAAACATTTTCAGGGTACAGAGCAGGACAGTGATGTTTGAGAATACAACTGTACCACTCACTGGCCAGGAAACTGTTAGAGGTTCAATTTCTCTGAAAAACGAGTAGAGAGAAGAGCTACCTGGGAGCTGAGCACAGTGGTACATGCCTATAATCTCAGCATTAGGGAGGCTGAGGCAAGTCTGAGCCCAGCCTGACCAACGCAAGCAAACTCTATCTCAAAAAGTGGCTAGGCATGTAGCTTAGTGTGAAGGTCCTGGCTGGGTTCAACCCTCACACACACACACACACACACACACGCACGCACGCACGCATGCACGCGCACACACACGCACGCACACACGCACGCACAAGTATGAGGTGGGGGCACTATTTTGGAATAGGGAAGAAAAAGTAAGTTCAGTCCCAAGTAAGATGAATTTGAGGTGCCAGGCCAATCAATCTACAGACCACATTTGGCAACAGGTCTAGTGTCTGAGGGTGTAGTTATCTTCCCATGGATAGATAAATCCTGGAGGAAAGCTAAGATCATTAAGTTAGCAGAGTACAAAAGAGAGAAGACAGAGGAATCAGCAGAGAGAAAAATCATAAGGTATGCATTTTTACATCAAATCTACTGACATGCCAAAGCAGGTGAAAATGAAGTCACTCACCACCTTCCGAGAACATCTTCAGTACAAGAGTGGAGACCAGAACTAGACTGTGAGACTTACTTGGGGACTGAGTAGGAAATGGCCAGTTGGAGAGGTAAGAATAGGACATAAAAAGAAGGTATAGTATGTAGTTTCAGGACTCTGAGAGCCTGAGGCAGGAGGATTACCATCAATTTGAGCCAGCCTGGGGTATATAGTGAGTTCAAAGCCAGCCTGAACTGCACAGTGATCCCTGTCTCTAAAAAACAACCAAGCCTGCCAGGGATTTAGCTTGAGTGGTACCGCACCTACCCTGGAAGCACAAGGGCCCAAGTTCGATCTCCAGTACCACAAAAACAAAAAACAAAACAAAATACCACAACCAAACATTACAGAGCTATACTGGGGAATAGGGAAAGCTATACACAGAAATAAAATAGCCACCAGAGTGTGACAGCCAAAACATGGCAGAAGAGCTGGAAGAAACAATTATTAAAAGTATCAGAGAGGAAGCTGGAGACTTTTAAGAATAGGACTTTTGAAAAAGGGAAAGTAAAAGAGAACTTGCCACTGAAATAAGTAGTACACTTATTCTTAGCTAGGAGATAAGTACACCATTGTTGAAGTAGTGGAGAAATGCTTAGTCAGAGAGAAGAAAGTGGACCTGTTAGAAGGCCTCATTCTCCTATATCATTGGCAGAGGTCAGACTGGAGCAGTTTTTTTTTTTGGAGACAGGGTCTCGCTTTGTAGTTCAGGCTGGCTCTGAGCTCACTATGTAGCCTAGGCAAGCTTCGAACTCAGCAATCCTCCTGTCTCTGCCTCCCGAGTGCTGGGATCACAGGCGTGAGCCACCATGCCCAGCACTGTGGTATGTGGTATTGATTGTTGGTGGGCATGAGTCTCCATGCCCAGCATTGTATGTGGTTACCAGGGATCGAACTCAGGACCTTGTGCTTGTGAGGCAGGCGCTGGAAACACTGAGCTAACCCTCTGGCCCTGGAGCAGTTTTAATAAGGATCAACAAGTGACAACACAAAGTGATGCCACCAAACTTAGGAGGCCAGTGAGGTTGGATGGCAGCAAGAGGCAGCCACTGGCCTAATCAACTTACTTCTAGGCCAGTGGGTGTTTTACCTGATCCTGTCAAAACTTCATAAAGTCCTGGTTTCTGCATTTTAGGGATGAAGGAACAAAGACTCCAAATTGTCTTACGTCACTGACTTAGGTAGATGAAGCAGGACCCCAAGCCTTCTGAGCTGGGGTGCTGTTTCCACCTGGCCAGCTGCTACCAAATGGCAGGAAGCCTTTGCTGACTGTAGCACGCCAGCCCGAGTGGCTTGGGAGCTTGCTCTTAATGGGCTTTCACAACCTGGCAAGGCACAGACTTAAATGGGAGATCAGAAAGTAGCCAAGTAGGGCAGTGCAAGTGAATGCCAGCTTGCCTGCGGGTAGTGCTCTTGCCTTCCAACACTGTTAACAAATACTTCCTGGTTGACACCTACAGTAACAGCAACTATGGAGCTCTGTCCTGGATCACTCCCCTTGGCTCCAGGCCACTGTGGGAATGATAGATTTACTCAAATGCCTGACTACTGCATCACCTTCTGGAAGAGGAGTTAGGAGGGACACTGGTGAGGCAGAGGATCAGAAGTACTTGGAGCCTGATCCAGAACATGCATGATGAAATAACTGCCAATTTGTAACATGTAAGAATCAGATTTGAATTCTTATCAGTGCATCACCAGTTTCCTCTCTCCTGTATACACACACTAAGACAATCTGTCTTGAGATTAGGTCAGACTGCTTTTGCATATGGTGAGCTAGAATTCATTGTGAGTCATTTGTAAAATGGCATTTTCTCCTAGTCCAATAAAGGAGAGGCACAATCTAGCACTCAAAGAATGAAGTATGAAGCCAGGCTTCCAATGCCAAGTCTGTAAGTAGGTGAGTTAGTTGTGGCCCATCAGTGTGTCTGACTTGACACGAAGAGGACAACTTAGCCAGGGAATACCAAGAGGATAACTGTTCATTTGACACATTAGATAACACACCTGAAATTAAAATGAAAAGCTACTTTAACTGTAGGGGAGAAAAATCTTAAGTACCTGATCAGCCCAGCCCTCTGTCTTGCAGTTACCATGATCAAATTCCTTCAAAGGCACTTTGGAGTGAACGAGGCCTATGTGAGTCTGAAGTCTGTGCTTGATGGTTTTGACATCCTGAAGAAGGAAAGATAGGCCAGAAATGTGAATACCTTTGACCAATAGCAAATAAAGACTATCACCAATAATAGCCCTTTCTGAATAACAATTAGCAGAAGCAAAATATTAAATTTATAAATTTAGAAAGCTTGGTATGGTGCTGCACACTTGTAATTCTGGCAGTCAGGAGCTTGAGGCAGGAGGACTAAGAGTCTGAGGCCAGTATGGGGTACATAATAAGCTCAAGACCAGTCTGAGCTACATACTGAGAACTTGTCTCAATAAACTAAATAAACAAATAAATGAAAAGAAACAAATACAGAAAAATGAAACAAACTAAAAGTCTTACCTTGAGTCCTGTTCCAGAGATATCTAAACGATTTAGTTTTCTAAAAGAAAAGAGGTATCCAATTCCTGCATCTGTGATGTCAGGGTTACCTAGATGTCAAAACAAGGCAGCATCTTGTTACAACATAGCTGCTCCTGAAATACCAACTATAAACTCAGAAAAAGTCTAAGTAGGGCTGGGGAGCAGCACAGTGCTTGCCTGGCAACCATGAGATCCTGAGTTCAATCCCTATACCAAAACAACAACAAAAACCCACAAAAAGTCCAAACAGTGTTAACTATAAAATACTGAGTGGCCAAACTTTTCAGAGTAAACTAAATCTAGGGGTCTTATTTTTCCATTTGTAACATGAAGCAATCACATTACCTGATCCCTCTTTCATATCCTTAGCTACACAGGAGATGGACAGAAAAAATGTGCATCAGTTACCTCATCATATGAAGATGACATATAAAACATCTACTAAAATGGTTCCATGCTTTACTCAGGGGGATTTTACTTCTGAAGTAAAAACACTCACTTATTAAAAGAAAATTTTCAACAGTGCTTAGATACAGAAGCTGTTACTACTCTTTCCAGAAATGTTTCATATCATCATCGTCATCTCAAATCAGAGTACTACATTTAGCACTGTCCTCTCAGGTATATGATGTATTCCTGGTATACCACAGATATCAAAAGAAAAACAGTCCAATAATTCACTTCCTCAAGAAGTGGGCCAGGAACTCATTACTGTCACTTACAAGGCCCAGAGGGTTAAACAGCAGTCGCAGTAGCAGAGCAAGGAAGACCCTGTGACCTCACAACCCTGCTTTTTCTTGTTACTCTTCTGACACCACAGCATCCTGCTGTAGGGTCAACAGATGCTCAAATGCTAGAAGAACATCCTATCACTGAAGTCAGTATCTGATTAATCCTGCAGAAATCATCACAACTGTGGACTCATCCAGCTTTTCACCGGGTAAATACCAACAAAAAAGAGCCAACACAGTATGAGACTGTAGATCAGAGAGCCAAAGAAATACACCCAGATGTCTTTCATGTGTATATACATATGGAGGAAGCCTGCCCTGTGTGCACACACTAAGTGGCATGGATGATCTAAGAGGGCTTTCCCTGCCCTACCAGAAGTGGCAGTAAGCTGAAAAGCCATTGGGCCAGATGCCAGAACTTATGGATTTGGCCCTGCTCTGTCACTAGCCTATTATACCAGCTCAGAGGGCCAGCTTTCCTTTATCACGCTAAACCAAAGGGAAAGAACTTGATGATTCTTCTATTTCAGTGGCCGTACCCAGCTGTGGCTATGTGGGGGTGAGTGCCTCAGTCCAATGAGGAGGTAGGAAATCCTTAGAAAAAAGACAAAACAAAACGTCTTTCCAACAATAATCAGAATTGCTCATAAAACTTACAAGATAAGTCTAACAACGTTAGGTTCTCAAGTCCTCTTTTCATCACACGAACTGGTGCTGTCATTTTCCGCAGCCCAGCGTCAGATAAACAATTATCCTTCAGGTGGAGCTCGGTTACACTAAGGAAACAAAGTCCATGAATGAGTAACTTAAAGAGAGTCTGTGAACATGCTTTGCAACGTCTTATTTAAAAATACAAAGTACACTCTAGGGCTGTTCTTTCACACACGCACACCCCACTAAACAAAATTAAGACTCTTTCCTTACCATTTCAGTTCCAGAGGGATTTACAGATCAAAGTGGCACGTAGTACTAATTTCAGATGGCAAAGGCCACTACAGAAATATGTAATGAGGTAAACAAGGGCTTCCATTAAGGGGATAAATATGTCTTGTTTAACATAAAAGCTGCATTATGGATAAATTATGTGAAAACCAAATATACTCTAAATAGGTCAGGAAAGCTGACTAAAGAACTCCTTTGAGAATTCCTTTGCTAAAGCAATCCTCTCATTCTAACTAGATTTGCAGACTCACTCTGTTAAGGAACAGTTATAACCCCGTCTATCTGGCTAGCTTGAAAGTGGCGCACCAATATGTTTTGCCGTTCTTCACATAAGAAAGCTGAGCCTCCGTGCTACCCAGCCCCACTGATACACCTCCGTATGGGCAGTGTGTGGTGTCACAGTCAGGGCGCCCTACAGCAGGTCAAGTGCAGGTGTGTGTGGTCCTTTTGGGTGTGGATGAACAAAAGAACTTATCTGACTCTCTTTAACAGTCAATTTTCTGGGAAGGGAGAGAGCAGGGAGAGGAAGAAAGAGATAAAAAAATGATCAAGATATGATATACACATGTACCAATTTCCTAAAACAAATGTAACTATTATGTACTGCAAATGACCCTAAAAATACAGCTTATTTAAAAAAATTTTATAGCTCAGTGATAATTAAAACAGCCAACAGTAATGACTGAGAAATGATGTGACTTTCTATGTCTTCCTAGAATAAAGAAGGAATGAATAAAGGAAAAAAAAAAACTGTGACCATATAATGGGGGTATGGTGGCACATACCTGTAATCCCAGCACTCAGGAGGCTGAGGCAGGAGGACCGCTGCAAGTTTGAGGCCAGCCTTAGCTACGTGGTGTATTTAAGCTCATCCTGAACTACAGTCTCCAAAACAATAAACAAAATTGCGACCACGTAGGTTCAAGTACTACATATTGAAAAAAGGTTGTTTAGAAAAAACAAACATGTGATTAACTGTCCTAAAGGTTGTCCGATTTATACTGCTTATACCAACTAAATGGAGATTGAAAATATTTTAGAAAAATAAATTAGCAAAGAAAATGGAATGGGAAGTAATCTTCATTCCAGAAGATGATCTCACTGGAGTATGCTTTGAAAAAATGAAAATAATTCATGGACAAGTGACAGCAGGTCAATACCTGGACAGAGCCTTGCTGGTGAGATGTTCTAGAAGTTCATGTTCATCTCCAAGTTTGCAACAGGAAAGATCCAGGCGGTTCAGCTCCCGGAAAGACTTAATCTCTTCAAGCTTTTCTGAAATCACCAGGTATCTGTGGCATGTGAAGAACAATGAATAGCTTTTCTTTTCCTTCTTTTATTTTTTATGTTTTGGCTTAAGACAAGGTTTTGCCATGTATGTAGATCAGGCTAGCCTTGAATTCACTATATAGCCCACTCTAGTGTTGAATTTGCAGTGATCCTCATGCTTCAGCCTTCTGAGAGTTGTGCATGCATAATTTTCCTTCTTTAAATACAAAGTTAAATTTGTAGCTTGTGCCACAGTCAGCACCCCATCACCCTATGTACTAAGTAATAAGCAGGCCTCACTGGTGACTGTCTGAGCACAGGCTGAATTTCTGAATTAGCATACAACTTCAGAGTCTTTGTACATAATGGAGTAAAAACTGCACATAAAGGTGCCGGGGGGTTAGCTCAGTGGTTCCGGCGTCTGCCTTGCAAGAGCAAGGTCCTGAGTTCAATCCCCCAGTAACCATATACAATGCTGGGCGTGGAGACTCATGCCTACCAGCAATCAATACCACATACCACAGTGCTGGGTGTGGTGGCTCATGCCTGTAATCCCAGCACTTGGGAGGCAGAGACAGGAGGATTGCTGAGTTCGAGGCTTGCCTGGACTACATAGTGAGCTCAGAGCCAGCCTGAACTACAAAGCAAGACCCTGTCTCAAAAAAAAAAAAACAAAAACAAAAACAAAAAACTGCACATAAAATAAGTCACAAGAGAAAACATCTACTCAGTTACTAAACAAAAGTTGGCACTACAAAGCAAGACCCTATCTCAAAAATAAATAAATAAATGAAATTTTAAAATAAAGTTATTTCTACCTAAGGGACGATTTCTAGTGATTTGATTTGAAAGCTAAAAAAAGTCAAGAATGGTGGGTCAATCTGCACATTCCCCACACAGTGCTTGGTGGCAGTCTCATTTAATCTTTCCCATCCAACATAAGCTTGAGTACCTATCCATTCCACTGGACCTGCTATCCCGCTAAGTTTACACAAAAGTACAAAGGGTGACTGTCATCCAGGTGGTTACGATGACAAACCACTGGCTACCTAATTATACTGCAGCACCTTGGCAGACTGTCATCAGGAAGCAACAAAGAGGTCTCTGGAAAGGAAAGGGATATTGCAATGGCATTCCACCGCCTGGCCAGGCTCTGCCCTGCCTTACAGTTTTTCCATCTATTTCAGATGAGGTAAGTGAGTAAAATGAAAGGAATTAAGAGTGATAAGAACCAGAGAGGAGAGGATTCTGAGATTAGGGAAATTTTTCTCAAAGTCTCAAAGTTTCCATAGCAGGACAGAAGAGGTGCTAAGTTATACTCAAGAGTTCATTTCTCACTGGGCAATGTAGAATAAACCTTTAGTTCCACTCTATAGAGGCTGAGGCAGGAGGATCACAAGTTAAAGATTAGCCTGGGCTGCAAGTGTGCTCAAGGCCAGCCTGGATTAGTGAGATTCTGATTTAAAAAAAAACAAAAAAAGAGCCGGGGTGTGGTGGCTCACGCCTATCATCCCAGCACTCGGGAGGCAGAGACAGGAGGATTGCCGAGTTCGAGGCTTGCCTAGGCTACATAGTGAGCTCAGAACCAGCCTGAACTACAAAGCAAGACCCTGTCTCAAAAAAAAAAAAAAAAAGAGTTCATGTCTCTCTTCTGTCAGCAGGATCATAACTGTCAAAGACAGAACAGAATTAACAGAGGGCAACAAGCAAGTTGGATTTCTGTCCTTCCTACATCCAACCAAAATTAGATGTATAGTACCCAACTGATCATAGGTAGGTACAGATAGCTTAAGGTGGAAGAAACCCAACTGCATAAACTACACTGCTCAGCGGGATACACAAACAAGCCTTATTCACTCAACTCCATTTTAACTGTATTCTAAGTAACAATGCTGTTTTCCACCTTCCAATCACAGAGCTCCAGGCTCTTGTCTGCAACCAGTCTTTCAACTCAATCTGTATATATCAGTAGTAGAGAGGCAATAGAAAAAGCACACACGTTTCAGTGCCAGAGAGACCTGAGATTTTAGATTCTGACAGCCTTAATTACTTATGCAATTGTGAGAAAGTCATGTTAAGCTATCTGAGCTTCAATTTCTCCATCTAGCAAAATGAGGCTTAATTCTTTTCAGAGTTGAGAAAAGCAGAAACAATATTTAAAAAGCATATGCTATCTATAAAGCTCCATTAAACCCTATTACTGTTAGTGATCCAAGGTGGTACATAAGGAAAACATACTTGCTTCCCTGTGATCACCAGTAGTGTTAAAAACCACTGAGGTCCAGTGTCTGCCTGGCAAGCACAGGGTCCTGAGTTCAATCCCTGGTACCACAGACTACAATGCTGGGTATGGTGGCTCACGCCTGTAATCCTAGCACTTGGGAGGCAGAGGCAGGAGGATGGCTGTGAGTTCGAGGCTACCCTGGGCTAAGTCTTGAGTATGGGGCCAGCGTGAACTACAAAGCGAGACCCTGTCTTGAAAAAAAAACCCCAAACAAACAAAAAACCACTGAGGTTTCAACATGAGAGGAGAGTTCTGCAGCAAAGTCAGCTACAGACACAGGGTGCTTTCCCTTTTAGCAGATAACTTTTTTTTTTTTTTTTTGAGACAGGGTATTGCTTTGTAGTTCAGGCTGGCCCTGAGCTCACTATGTAGCCCAGGCAAGCCTCGAACTCAGCAATCCTCCTGCCTCTGCCTCCCGAGTGCTGGGATTACAGGCGTGAGCCACCATGCCCGGCAACAGATATCTTTGTGACCTCACCCAAGACAGCAAGTGCTTACCTTATATTCAATTATCTTTTTAAGCTCATTCCTTGTGAGCTGACCCCCTTTTGTACTGAAAGCTGTGTTGCTGCAACTTCAGCCCTGGATTGCAAATACAACCTAACACCTGCTGCCTGTTATTTTCTTCTGAGGAGTTAAAAGGAGAAAAAATAGTTCTAATCACAATTTAAAGACTCCTACTCATATCTCACAGAGGCAATGAAGTCTGGAATTATTCCAATAAAATATGACCCAAAAGATTACATTTAAAATCTTCCCTATATTCTCTGGTAATAAATGTAATCAATACATGGCTGCTCAGGATGGGCACACATCTGTGATACCAGGTGCCTGGGAGGCTGAGGCAGCAGGGTGTCAGGTAGGAGACCAGTCTGAGGAACACAGTGAGATACTGACTCAAAATAAAAAATAAAAATGGGCTGAAGATGTGCGTCATTGTGAAGATCCTGGGCTCAATCCTCAGCACTACAAAATAACTAAATAAAAACAAAATAATACATGCTTCCTGGAGAAAAAAGGTGTTTTTGTTGTTGAGACAGGGTCTCACTTTGTAGTTTTCAGGTCCCCTCCTGCTTCTCTGCAGGTATCTCTCCCTCAATAAATTTCCTACTCTTAAAAAAACAAAAACAGAAGCAAAATTGGGCTGCAAGTACAGCTAAATATTAACAATAGAGTGCATGCACATACACAAGAAAGAAAAAACTTGGGAGCTTACAATATATGCCATCCTGTTTTCATTGGCTGTATTATGGTCATTTTACTATATCATTTTAAATGACCCTAACATTTTAACAGTTCTATAATACTTCAACATGTGACTATACCAATCATTTGCTTTAACAAATGCCTTATAGTTGGACATCTGATATTCAGATTCTCATTCATACAAATAGTATTACAATGAGCAATGTTAAATGAAAATATTTGGTCTCACTTCTGATTATAATTAGAGAATGGAATAGACATTTAGGGTTTTTTTTTTTTTTTTTTTGCTGTTCAAAGGATGGGACTCAGGACCTTGCACTTGCAAAGCAGGCACAGTGCCACTGAACTGAACCCAGCCTGTTTTTTTTGAAATGTGGTATTCCTTTGTAGTCCAAACTGGCCTTGAAGTTGCAGCAATCTTCCTGCTTCAGCGACCCTGGGTGCTAGGATGACAGACATGTGCCACCATGTCCACCTAAAGCTCTTAATATATATTACCAAACTGCCTTTCTGAAATGCTATACTAATTTATGTGTTCATCAAACATGAACAAAACCACTAGTTTCATCACAGTCTGATCATGGGAAGAAATACACAAATAATGTTTTTGGTTTTTTTAGCTTATGGAGACAAGGTTTCACATTTTAGTTCAGGCTAGGCTTGAACTCACTAGGTAGCCCAGGCAGGCCTCAAAGTGGAGGCAATCCTCCTGCCTCTGCTTCCTGAATGGTGGGATTACAAATGTGTGCCACCACACCCAGCCACAAACAACATTTTCAGACACATGAGAAATACTTAAAGTATAAAAGTAGATGGTATGCTGGGTATGGTGGTGCACGCCTATAATCCCTGCACTTGGGAGGCTGAAACAGGAGGATTGCTGTGAGTTCAAGGCCACCCGTAACATAGCAAGATACCTTTCCATAAAACAAAAACGTGGTGGTGGGGGAATCTGTGGAAAATGTATTCCCATGTGCATAAAAATATATATTTGAAAATGATTTCCACAGTAGGATTATGAAATTTTTTCAAGTATTATTATTTTAGATATTTTCCAAATAGATTATGTTTTTATAAATAACTAAAAAAAAACAGTGGGCAAGGTGGTGCACACCTGGAATCCCCGCACTGTGGAGGCTGAGGCAGGAGGATCACCAGGACTTCAAGGGCAGCCTGAACTACATACTGGGTTCAAGTTCAGTCTGAACTATAAAGCAAGACCCTGTCCCAAAAACACACCTGAAACAGGGCAAAGAATTTTGGGTATTAATATTCATACCCTCAAAAGCATGCCAGAAAAAAAATTTTTTTTTTTTGGAGACAGGGTCTCGCTTTGTAGCTCACTATGTAGCCCAGGCAAACCTCAAACTCAGCAATCCCTCTGCCTCTGGCTACCAAGTGCTGGGATTACAGGCATGAGCCACCACGTCCAGCACTGTGGTATGTGGTACTGATTGCTGGTGGGCGTGAGTCACCATGCCCAGCATTGTATGTGGTTACCGGCTCCAACTCGGGGCCTCACACTTGCGAGGCAGATGCTGGAACCACTGAGCTAAATCTCCGGCCCCCAGAAAATATTTTTGGTAGCTTACATGTCACCATCCCACCCTCCTTTCTTTGAGACAGGGTCATGCTATATGGCCCAAACTCTCTTGAACTTGGAATTCCCTGCCTTAGCTTCCTAGGTGTTAGATTACAAATGTGTGTTACCATACCCAGCTCACATGTTCTCTTTTCTGGATTTTGCTAACTAGGATAGCTAGTTGCAAAGTACTTCCTGTCTACTGGTGGAGCTGTGGCAATCAATTAATAAAATCTTTTCAAAAGGAAGCTAAGTGTAGTATAGGAGATTAGTAGGTAATAAAACAGTGATATTTCTCAAAGTGGCCTACTGCTCTGAATTTGGAGACTCTATACTGAAGTACTATCTGATGGGGGAAGGTTCCAAACTCACTGAGCCCCACAGCCTCAGGGAATAAACATCCATTAAAGGCCTCCCAATCCTAATGAGGATGCTCACCTGTTCCGCAAGCACAAGGAGCAAAGCACCAGATTCCCATAGGCTTCTGTGAACTTCTGTAAAGCTCGCAGCCCTGCACCTGGCTGTGTGAACTTCTGTCTGGCTTCTGCAGCAGAAAACAGCTTTTCAGCAATCTGCTCAGGAAAGCCAATGAGGGAATCAATGTGATCCACATTGTCAGAGATGAAGCCCAGGACAAGACTGAAGAGGGATTTGGCGGAGTACCGGAGATTCCCCTCCCGGGTATACGTGAAGATGAAATGATCCGTCTTTTCTTTCTGTGCAGTGTCATCTTCCCTGTTCATGCAAAGCTCTACAGAAAAGCCTTTGGGAAACAGTCTGAAAGGGCTTGGCCTCTTCAGGCTGCTCCTGACGCCACCTCGAGCCAGACTGACCGTATGCAGCTGCCCATTCTCTCGCACATAGATGGGCCCCGGGTCCAGATGCTTTTCTGAGTTGAGGTAGTAAGACATTTTCTGGGTTGTGACTGTGAAAATGAGACACACAGAAACAAATCCAATTAAAATGCCATCTGGAACCTCTAACTGCACTGAGCTGTGCCTAGAGCTTTATGAACCTGTCAAGCAGCCCTGTTGCTGGTGTGGGGGAAATGATGCCTGTGAACTTCAGAACTTGAAGCTACCTCACCTATCTCACCTGGAATGCCTCTTCCTACCTTTTCCTTAACTATCTCTGGTGATGCACACATTCAAAACCCAGCTTAAATCTCAACCCTCAAGTTCTCACAGGTATCAGCAACAACTTTTTTACAAGTAATTTCATGGCTGCACAGTTTACATTAGCAAAATAATTGGAAACAACCTGAATGTCCAACTGTGGGATGCTATTAAAAAAGTTACCCTCGAGGGCCAGAGGGTTAGCTCAGTGGTTCCATTGCCTGCCTTGCAAGCGCAAGGTCGTGAGTTCGATCCAGTAACCACATACAATGCTGGGTGTGGTGACTCAGGCCCACCAACCATCAATACCACATACCACAGTACCGGGCATGGTGGCTCATGCCTGTCATCCCAGCACTCAGGAGGCAGAGGCAGGAGGATTGCTGAGTTTGAGGATTGCCTGGGCTACATGGTGAGCTCAGAGCCAGCCTGAACTACATAGCGAGACCCTGTCTCAAAAAAAAAAAAAAAAAAAAAAAAAAAA
>PVIC010017396.1:0-14750 GCA_004025085.1 Thryonomys swinderianus | reverse complement strand
CACTCTGGAGGCAGAGACAGGAGGATTGCTGAGTTCCAGGCTTGCCTGGGCTACATAGTGAGCTCAGGGCCAGCCTGAACTACAAAGCGAGACCCTGTCTCAAAAATAAAAAAGTTACCCATTCCGTGGAACATGATGAACCCATTAAGACTAAGGAAATTTAAACATTCAAAAATATAGCCTGACCCAGGTATGATAATGCACTTTGTAATCCTAGCACTCAAGAGGCTAAGGAAGGAGGATCACCTTGAGCTTGAGGCTAGCCTGCCCTACAAAGCAAGGCCTTATCTCAAAAAACAAACAAGAAGGAGGGGGAGGAGAAAAGGAAGAAGAGGAAGGAGGAGGAAGAGGAGGAGGAAGAAGAAGAGAAGAAGAGGAAGAAGAAAATTACATACAGAAAAAAAACTAAGGGCTGGGAATTTAGCTCAAGTGGTACTGCTCCTACCTTGGAAGCACAAGGGCCAGAGTTTGATCCTCAGTACCAAAATAAAAAAAAGAGAAAAAACTAAGAACTCCCCTAACTTCCTTGTTAACTCAGCATCTTCACATAATTTTTTTTTTTTGAGACAGGGTCTTGCTATATAATTCAAATTGGCCTTGAACTAACTACATAGACTATATAGTACAAACTGGCCTCTACTAACAGCAACGCTCCTGCCTCAGTCTCCTGAGAGTTGAGAGTACAAGTGTTCAACACAATGCTTGGCTTCCACATACTTTTTTGTTGTGCTTCGGGCCAGCGTTCTGCTCTGAGCCCCGAGAGGAGGGACCATGGTTAATTTAGCCATTCTCCTTAAAACAAAGCCAGGCATATCACAGTCCCTGAGCAGATAGCTACGGAACTGAAGTTCACTCATTTGCTAAACTTTATATAAACCCACAAGCAAAGGATTTTGCGGGGGTATTACAAATAAGGGCCTCACGACAAGATCTAAGTAAAAACTCTTCTAGCCCCTGAAAGCATCACATCTATCAAGAGCCTGTTGGGGGGGTCAGAGATTTAACTCAGTGGTTCTGGTGCCTGCCTAGCAAGGGAAAGGTCCCTGGTTTGATCCCATACAACAATGCCATGCATGGTCACTCATGCCCACCAGCAATCAGTACCACATACCACAAGTGCCAGGCTTGGTTGCTCAAACCTGTAATCCCAGCAATTGGGAGGCAGAGGCAGGAGGATTGCAGAGTTGGAGGTTTGCCTGGGCTACACAGTGAGCTCAGAGCCAGCCTGAGCTACAAAGCGAGACCCTGTCTCAAAAAGAAAAAAAAAAGCCGGGCATGGTGGCTCACACCTGTAATCCCAGCACTCGGGAGGCAGAGACAGGAGGACTGCTGAGTTCGAAGCTTGCCTAGGCTACATAGTGAGCTCAGAGCCAGCCTGAACTACAAAGTGAGACCCTGTCTCAAAAAAAAAAAAAAAAAAAAAAAAAGCCAAAAAGATCTTGTTGGGGCACTTTTGAGGTAAGTCCAAAAAAACAAACAAGAAAAATCCAGTTGGGTATTTCTGCAACCCAAGAACTAAATACATGTTTTCTGGACATGAGAATTTGCTGTGTTAATTAAACAAAAGGTATTTAATTTACATTTCCACTACAATTTAAAGGGAAAAGAAAAGGGAAATTTTTTTTTTTTTGAGACAGGGTCTCACTTTGTAGTTCAGGCTGGTCCTGAGCTCACTATGTAGCCCAGGTAAACCTTGAACTCAGCAATCCTCCTGTCTCTGCCTCCCGAGTGCTGGGATTACAGGCGTGAGCCACCACGCCCGGCTAGAAAAGGGAAATTTAATGTATTATAGAACTGACATTATCCCTGAAACACTCTGACTTCTACAGTGAGCAAATTCAGCTTCTGCATCAATGCAGAGTTGCAAAATGGTGCTGAAGCCACTCACAAGTGTCAACAAACAAGTCAGGGATCAAACATGCTGAGTCTCTGGAGATAAAACAGTGAGCTGTGTGTGGAAAACAGCATTATCCACATTTCTCCCCAAGATTGCTGTATGCACAGAGCACATGGAAATGAGGCCTGGCCTTGCCCAAACCTCCACCCCATCAACTCCTCTCTGCGTATTGGGCTCTTCCTGCACTGGGCCTGTTCTGGTCCCTTGGGCTGCAGCATCCCCCTGCCTCCCTGACCCAGCCACTTCCTCCCCATCATCAATGCTCTGCTCATTCCACCTTCTCCGACCCCCACCCCCCACACCAGTACACGCCCGTCTGGTTTTCCCAAAGCACCAGATGTCACCAGTACAATACTTAGCACCGTGGACTTTCTGTTCACTTGTGACTACAACCAGAACTGTGAGGTCTTTGAAGGCAAAGCACTTGTTTCACCTCTCTTTCCCAGGCTTAACAGTGCCCGGCGCCAGTTAAGCCCTCCACAGATACCCGCTGAACTGAATGAGAGGAGGGGTGAGACCTCTGCAGGAAGATTTAGTGCTCTGAGTTGCAGGGCCTGCAGATACTGTTGCTAGGAGCCAGCGCCTCTTCCAGGCAACAGCTGCAGGCTCCTCCCCCACTTGCCAGCTCCTTCTGCAGGTGGCAGAAGCAGGGCAGATGATCGGAGTATACTGCTACTGGTACTACCAGGGAAAAAACAGCAGAACAACTAAAAAGCAAGGGGAAAAAAAAATCCCATCACAGTGCCAGCTTTTGTAACTCATACTGTTTTCCTGCCAACATTCAGTGTCGGCTGCTAAGGACACTTCTCACTTTTTCTAAGCTCCTCTTCCGGGAGGGGTGAACCTCACAGACTTTAATCCTCATGCAGAGAAAAAGCACTGCCTTGTGGTCTTTATCCCTGTGCTTGCATACTCAGAGCCCTTTTCTACCTGCAGACCAGAAAGCAGACATCAGATATGGATGGACCTAGAAATAAATGACTTTTTTTTTTTGAGACAGGGTCTCACTTTTGTAATTTAGGCTGGCCCTGAGCTCACTATGTAGCCCAGGCAAGCCTTGAACTCACAGCAATCCTCCTGTCTCTGCCTCCTGAGTACTGGGATTACAGGCATGAACCACCACCCCTGACATTGTGGTATGTGGTACTGATTGCTGGTGGGTGTGAATCACCACACTTTGTATTGTTGTATGTAGTTATTGGAGATCGAACCAGGGACCTTGGGCTTGCCAGGCAGGTGCTGGAACTACTGAGTTAAATCTCTGGTCCAGAAATGACTTGATTTTAACAGCCGGCAAACTCTATGGACGATTCACATACTACACTAGGTCAGTGCACCATGAGAGCCCTATAAACAATGAAACAGGGTCTGCCCATCTGCCCCACTCCTTATCCTTATCCCCAGTAATGACCTTCCCCAAGCTTTGGAGTAAAATGGGTGGAGAGCCAGGTGGATGAATGAATAGATGACCACTTCCAAGGAAAACTTTAAAAATGGGATTCCATCCAGCAGAGGGCACAAGCGACTCGGGACCAGAGTATGTATGCTGATCCCTGTCCAAAATCCGGGCAGTTTTAGCTTCCATGGATCATTTTCAAAAAAGAGCTGTTACAACTACATTTTTTCTTTAGATTACTCATCAAATGCTACTTCTATTTCTAAACAATGGAAAAAAGTAAATATTTCCTGAAGAGTAGACCCAGACAGTAGCCCAAGGCCTCTCTTCCTTCAGCTGTGATGTTTGACAAACTGACCTTGGTTCGGGGAATCCTGGTGACCTTTGATTTCCATTACTAACTCTGTATATAACTTGTATTCTCCCAATAAAGCACTTCCTGGGAGCTTGTAGGAGCTATAAAATGATCTAAGAATTAAGTTAATGTTTGAATCTTTCAAAGTTAAGAACGATAAAGGTTAAGACAAATCTCACAAATCATTATACTTGGCTCTGCTTGGCTCTACTGCACATGGTAGCCTATCATAAACTGTCCCTGAGGAGAAAGGGCCTGGTTTTTTTACTTGCCCTGTTTTGTGATGCTGGGTCTCACTGTGTAGTCCAAACTGACCTCATCTCACAGTAATGCTTAGCATCCTCAGTGCTGGGATATCAGGTGTGCGCCACCACACTGGCTAGGGCCTGTTCGGGACCATTGTAAAAACCTCATACAAAACAAAACAAAACAAAACACCAGTTATATGTAAGGTATATGCAAGGATAACGATGTCCAACAGGTGTAGTAGTACATGCCTATGATCCTGGTACTCTGGGAGGTAGAGACGGGAAGTTCACAAGTTCAAGCCCAAGGGCAAGGGATTTAGCTCATTGGTTCTAGCAACTACCTTGCAAGCACAAGATCATGAGTTTGATCCCTGGTACCCCCCAAAACAAAACAAAACAAGTTCAAACCAAGCCTGGGTAATTTAGTGAGATTGTCTAAAATCAAAAGTTTAATAAAAAATTTAAAAGTAGCCGGGTATGGTTGCTCCTGCCTGTAACCGCAGCACTCAGGAGGCAGAGACAGGATTGCTGAGTTCCAGGATTGTCTGGGCTACATAGTGAGCACAGAGCCAGCCTGAACTACAAGGCAAGACCCTCTCTCTCAAGAAAATAAATAAATAAATAAAGTATCACAATGACAAACATTTTCTGATGAGTTTCCCAGTCCACTATACATAGGCAGCTTTATAAGCCACAACAAACAAAAATATTACAGTAGTGCATGTTCTATTGTCTGGTCATCACAAGCCAGCCAAAAGCACATCACTTCAAATACATGAAACATAATCTTACTGCATTAAAATTTCAGCTCTCTACAACTTCTTTGAATGAGGCAAGATAACATAATAACTAAATGTGACAGTTTTTCAATTTGCAAGCATAATTATCCCAGTCACATGAACTGGAGGAGGAAAGGTAAGAGGGTAATAATGTTAAAATTCTGAGCTGAGCTGGTGTAGTGGCACACACCTCTTATTCCTGAACTTGAGAGGCTGAGGCAGGAGAGTTGGAGGCCAGCCAGGAGTACTTAGTAAATTCAAGACCAGCTTGAAGTACATGGCAAGACCCTAACTCAAAACAAAACAAAACAAAACAAAACCCCAGCTCTGAGCTCTTAGGCTATGGCTAATTTGAAAAGAAAAAGAAAAAAAAACATCTAACTTCAGCAATGACTGATGTTAAGGGCACTGGATGTGATGGCTACCAGTTACTCTGAACGTATCAGTTGTCTTGCACTATGCTAGGTCTAAATCCCACATGTAACCATCAATCCTATGAGGTCACTGTTCCCATTTGATAGATGAAGCAGCTCGGAGAAATAAAGTAACATACTTAAGGAAGAGAGTTAGAAAGTGGCAGAGCCAGAATGCAATCTTGGAGCTGTATTTCTCCAAAGTTCAAGCTCTTTGCACTGCATGATGCTGCTTCTTATGAATAAAAATATGACGTCAGCCCTAAGGATTAGAAAAAAACGTTAAAAATCAATCTCACCCACCTGTCTGATCCCTCTGGTACTCCACTGATTTGAGCCGTGTGGAGGGGAACAGGGAGGAGATTAAAAAGAAGAAACACAGTGGACCTCAGAGGAAAGAGTTGGTGGGAACCATGCCAGGGCCAGAGTTATAATGAGGCCTCCTCCCTTCTTCTCCCTGCTAGGGCAGAAAGTAGCCACATCCGTACACCAGGAAAATGTCTGTCAACCCCCGACCTTCATTCCAAGGCCAGAGACACCTTTGATTTATTCGGAAATGTAGTACTCTTGAGAAAATTTCTAACATAAAAACCTGACCAGAAACTAGTAAACTATGTTTAGCCAACTAGCGATCCACCATCATTGTTCTGTGTCACTGCCATTATTTAATTTTCGATCCTTCCCACTACTTCTTTTTCCTGTTACTTGTACTTCCCCACCTGCCTTCTCACCCATTCCCAGACCTCCCCCAGCTCCGGGGGCTCGCTTCACACCCAGCTCCCTACTCTCCACCCCTCCCCCAGCAAGCCAGTCTCTCCCCTATCTTGATACTCAGCAACTCTGCAGCTTCTCACACAAAATCCAGTCCCCACATCGAAAATCTTAACCTCCTCCCCACACCCTCAGCTTATGTTCTCCTCCTCCCAGACCCTATACCCTTTCCAATCCTTTTGTGCCCTTCTGAAATGTGGCTCCCGTCGCCAGACCCAACCTCTTCTCTGCCTACCCTTCTATCACCACGCCATTCCACCCCGCACCCCTTCTCTCCTGCACCATCCATTTTTCCCTCCTTCATACCCCGGTGTTTTCTTCCCCTGGAGCCCAATCGCTCCATCCCTTTCCTTGGTCTCAACCTTCAAAAAACCCCTTCCTTCATGGCTGTCTCCCAACTTCCCAACCCACACACAGCTCCAACTTCTTTATTCCCTGCCCCCAAGACCCCACCCCTTCCCCTATTCCTTTCCTCTGCACCCCTCAAATTTCATCCCCTTTCTCAGTACAACCCTGCGTTCTTCTCAACTCCCCCAACCCGACCTAACCTGCTCTCACCCAGCCGGGTGGCGGACCCCGATTCTCCCACGCCCCACAGCCGACCCACCACCCCAACCCCAACCCTAACCCCCTACCCCCGTCCCTCAGGGCCCGCCCCTCCCCCATAGCCCCTCCCTCACCCTCCGCTGCCGCCCCCACCAGCAGTCCCAGCCCCGCGAGCGAAGCGGCCCAGCCCGCGGCCGCCACCTACCTGTGCTCCTGCCTGGGGCAGCGACCGGCAGGCGGCACCTCGGTAGCGGGTTCCTGCTCCCGCCGCGCAGCTGATGGGGAAGTGACTCCGCACCCCGGGCACAAAGCTGACGAGGGTGGGAGACAGAGACGGTGGCAAGAGGAAGAGGGCTGGGGGCGACCTGGCGCCGTGAGACCGCGGGACCGGCGGGCAGGGGGAGGGCTGGCCGGGGAGGCGCGCGTGCGCGGGGCCGAGATGAGGGGCGGGGCGGCACGAGGGGTGGGGCCGCTCTGAGGGCGGTGCCGCCTTGAGGGGCGGGGCCGGGCTGGGGGAGCGGGGCTGCGAGCACGCAGGCTGAGCACTGCGCGTGCGTACCCGCGCGAGGGGGCGGGGTCCCTAGGTCCCTTGGGTCCTGCAGCCCCCGGGACGTCGTGGATTACTGGGTGGGTAGGTTTGAGGAAAGGCGTGCGGGCGGGGTTGCGCCCCGACGCCCACGAAAGGAAGGGAGCGATGTACACGCTCCGGGTCTGCGTGGAGGCGGGATAAGGGGCGGGCCCGGCCGCGCGCACGCGCGGAGAGGAGCGGGGAGCTGGGCGCGGGAGAGGCAGCGAGCGGGACGGCCCGGTCCCGGAGCTGCTCTGAGGCCCAGGCGAGCGGGTCAGCGGGGCTGGGGGTTGGCGGGCGGCGGAAGGGAGCGGGAGGCCAGGGGAAGCCGGCAGGGTTACGAACGAGGCCGCCTTGTCGCTTTCTCGGCCTGTAAGCGCTGGTCCTTTGTGCGACCCTGTTTGAGATCTGAAGTAATGCTTTGGCCCCAAACAGGGAAAACAGTTCCAGGTCCAAGTTAATCTACCGAAGTGTAAGAAGATGTCGGCCACATCGTGTGGTGTGGTTATGAGCCACATCTAAGGTCCAGGCTAGTGCATTTTTAGGTTGAATATCGTTAGGGGCCATCGTCAGAGGCTCCATGGGGCCTGCAGCTGTGAAGCGCCTGCGTGGAGGTCGGTGGTTTCCAGCTGCAGGCCTGGTTTTGTTGGGGGTGTGAGGACAGAGGACCGAATAGTTTCCAGCCGAGGATGTAGGAAAGGTTGTGAGGAGTCCATCTGTAAGAATGCTGGGTCCCGGGACTGGCCAAGGAGAAATAATTAGAGGAGTTGGTCCAGAGGGAATTGGAAAGGACCAGTGAACTGGAGATGAAATTAGTGGCCTCGGTTAAGGGCTTGTGCCATAGCGAAGCCCAAGGTCAGCCACTGTCAAAAGAAGGAAGGGTGGCGGGCAACCTAGATCGTACCACCTCTGGTAGACTGAGTCCCTGAGGGATTCATGTCTCTTTAGAGCAAGGTGTCTCAGGATTTGAGGACACCCCAAAAGCACACCTCAGAACTGTGGAAACAGCATTATCAGCTGAGTTGTTCCATGGGTCCCTTTGGTGTTCGTTTACCTCTTTTTCATAGGAGAAACCCAACGGTTGCTCTTTCTTGTTATTTAAGTAATTCTACCCAACACAAAAATAGGCAGGATATTGGTGGATGTGGGGGATATGAAATGAGTTTCGTGTCAAAAAACTTGTTTGCTCCCCTCAGACAATTTAAAAATAGGAGATAAGAAAGGAATTGAACTTTTGAAGAGTGCGCTATCCTATTTGCTGTCCACTGATACTTGGTACATTTCCCTAAAGTGCAACTTTTAATGTGTTGTATTTAATTCTCCCTGGGCATTTCTGTCCACATAAGAAATGAAGGATGCTTTACAATATTTGTCAGTTTTGAGTCATTTAGGTCGTTTCATTATAAAATAATATACAGTGTTTCACGCTTCAGAAATGTGCACGTTATCCTTGTGACCAAGCCAAGCATCAGCTCTGAATCAGTCCAGCCTTAGTACATATGCTGTCTAAGGGAGCAGTGTGACTATAAAAGTTCTTTGAATTTCCAACCCTCATGTTGCTATCCTCAGATACATTTCTGCAGGTTTTCC
The DNA here is from genome assembly GCA_004025085.1 of Thryonomys swinderianus. Classification (NCBI taxonomy): domain Eukaryota; kingdom Metazoa; phylum Chordata; class Mammalia; order Rodentia; family Thryonomyidae; genus Thryonomys; species Thryonomys swinderianus. The sequence continues at coordinate 6,187 of PVIC010017396.1, read as the reverse complement.
CCATCTTTCCACTGGTAACACTTTGGACTATAGAGTGGGCTGACAGGTGTGCACCCATGTGCCCAGCTCCAAATTATCTCAATATAGGTCCTGTTCTTCTAGCTTTTCTGTGACACGTTTGTAGAGCACTGGGGCTATTTTGGTGTTGGGGATTAAACTCAGAGCCTTAGACATGATAAACTATATCTCTACCACTCATGAACTTTTTACTCTGAACAATATCAAATCTGAGAATGACCTACTTAAAATATGACCCTGACTATGCAGGTGGCACACACCTATCATCCCAACTACTTGGGAAGTTGAGGCAGGAAGATTAGGAGTTCAAGGCCAGCCTGAACAATTTAGCAAGATCTTGTCCAAAAAAAAGTCTAATTTATCCAGAATTGAACACAGTATTGTGGATACAGATCACAGCATGTTAGCACAAACCACGTTGCATTATTAGTTGCATGTTTGTCCATCTTCCCTGATGCAGATTGAAGACTAGAACCAGATCTTAGTCACTAAATTGGTTCACCTTGCAGTTCATCTAGCTCAGTGCCTGGCCCTGAAGCCAAAAGGACCTTAGGATTTCTTTATTTAGCCAGGCATGGTGGCTCATGCCTGTAATCCCAGCACTTGGGAGGCAGAGGCAGGAGGATTGCTGAGCTCAAGGCTTGCCTGGGCTATATAGTGAGCTCAGGGCCAGCCTGAACTACAAAGCAAGACCCTGTCTCAAAAAAAAAAAAAAAAAGGATTTCTTTATTTCCTTTTGTCTCTGTCTTTTTTTTTGTTTTGTTTTGTTTTCGTTGTTTGCTTTTGGGTTTTTTTGGTATGTGTTTAGAGTCAAAACCAGGGGCTCTGCCTTACAGTATTAAGAGTCATCCAACTTTTTGTAAAGGGCAAGATAGTATGGGGGGAGGGCTGAAGATTTAGCTCAGTGGTTCCGGCACCAGCCTAGCAAGCACAAGGTTCCCAGTTTTATCCCGGTAACCACATACAATAATACCAGGCATGATGACTCATGCCCACCAGCAATCAATGCCACATGCCACGGTGCCAGGTGTGATGGCTCACGCCTATAATCTGAGCACTCAAGAGGCAGAGGCAGGAGGATTGCTGAGTTCCAGGTTTGCCAGGGCTACGTTTAGTGAGCTCAGGGCCACCCTGAACAACAAAGGGAGACCCTGTCACAAAAAGTATTTTAGGCTTTATGGACCTATAAGTCTTAGGAACTCTGTCACTGCAGCACAAAAAACAGCCATAAGTGATGTACAAACAAATGAGCATGGCTATGCTCCAATAAAACTTAATTCACGGTCATACAAAAACTGATGGCAAGCTAGATCTGGCTGGCCTGTAACTGGCAGTCCTCCAGCCTCAGCCAGCTTTGTGCTGCAATTTCAAGTCTACACCACCATTACCTGGCTGTTTTTATTCTTTTGTTCAACTTTTCAGATTGAATGTTTGTAAAGTATTCTATTTTTTTTCTCCTGTGTTAGCCTTTGTTTTAGTCCTTTTTTGTGTGTCTATAACAAAATACCTAAAAGTGGATAATTTGTAAAGAAAGCAGGTTTATTTAGTTTGCCATTCTGGAAGACCAAGAACATGATACCAACATCTGTTTGGCTCTTGGTGAGTGTATCATGTGGGAGAGAGGTCGCATGGCAGGAAAGGAAGTAAGAGGGTGGGCTGGAGGAGGGGACCAAGATCTGTGTATCTCAACCTGATTTCACAGAAATGAGTCTATCCTATTAGACCTAGATCCTTTCGTGATCCCAGCGTTATAAATTTTACAAGTGCAGTTAGGATCCTGTCACCTGCTACTAGATGCCTCCTGTGAGAGGTCCCACTCCTCTCAGTACTCAAATTGAGGGTTAGGTATCCAGTACAGGAACATTTGGGGGGGAAAACCATACCCAGTCACCTTCTTCCTCTATCTCTGTTTTAGGCTTTTCAGTGGTTACACTATCCTACTCCTAGGAGTAGAACATGCTTTATTTTTTTGTGTGTGTGGTACTGGGGATCAAACTCGAGCCCTTGTGCTTCCAAGGTAGGTGTGGTACCACCTAAGTCCCCAGTGTAAACATGCATTTTTGTTTTTTTTTCTGTATTTCAGATAGGGTCTCCCCATGTAGTTTGGGCTGTCCTTGAACTCATTGTATAGTCAAGGTGATCATCCTGTCTCAGCCTTCTGAGTGCTGTGATTAGAGGATGCCTCTTTAAAATTCTTGTCTACTTTGAATTCATACATCACTTAATTCTGTGTAAACTTTACTAAAGTGCTCTATAAGTGGTTTCCTTTACTATTCTATTACCTTTTGTATTATTATTGTAGTTATTACTTTTGTATCTATTAAGACCCTATCATTCTTTCCCCATCACTAGGAATTGAATCTAGGAAACACTAAACTATATCTCAAACTCTTCTTGTTTTTTTTAGAGAGGGTCTCACCAAATTGCTTAGGCTGGCCCTTAACCTCACAACCCTCCTGCTTCAATCTCCTAAATAGCTGGGATTACAGGCATGTACCATCATACCTGGACAAAATATTTTCACTAAGTATAGAAGTCTGTCTTTTTCTTAAAGTACTTTGAAGATGTCATTCCATTGAAATCAATTCTAATTCTTAAATGTTCTAATGTAATGTATTTTTTAGTCTGGCTGCTTTAATTTTCTACCATTGACTAAATTATGCCTAGCTGGAATCTTCTTTGTATTTATTTTTTCTTGTTTTTTTGAGACAGGACTTCAATATGTAGGTCAAGCTGGCCTGAAAGTCACTATGTAGCCCAGGTTGGCTTAAAACTTATATATGTATATGCTGCCAAAGCAAGCACTGGCTTCAAACTTGTGATAATCTTCTTGCCTCAAGCTCCTGAGTACTGGGATTATAGGCAGGCACCACCATGCCCAACGTTTGTATTTGGTTTACAATTCACAAAAATTATTGTATTTTGGGACAGTTTCAACCAATATCTCTTCATAATCCTTTTTCTACATTATTCATTTTCTCTGATTTTCCTGAGATTACATGTATTTTAGGCTAGTTTGATATTGTTTCTCAGGTATGTGATTATTCTGTTTTCATTTTGGATCATTTCTTTTTTGTTTTCTTTCTTTTTTATTTTTTTGCAGTACTGGAGATCAAACTGAGGCCCTTGAACCTCCAAGGTAGGCACGATACTGCTTGAATTAAATCCCTGACTCCTGGATCATTTCTGTTCTTTCCCATGCCCCCATATACTCTTCTTTCTCTCTCTCTCTTTTTTCAGTTCTGGGGTTCAAACCCAGGGCCTCCCAGATGCTTGGTTAACACTACCACTGAGCTACACTTCTACCCCTGGAATCATCTTCACGTTCGTTGCTCTTCTTAAAATCAATTAATGAATTTTTAATTTTAGATACATTTTTTAGTTCTAGAATTTTTTATTTTAGTTTTCATTTCTCTGCTCAGATGTTCTTTGTCTTCACCCATTTTACCCATCTTTTCTCTAAACACTAATAGGTTTGCAGTAGTCATCTTTATATCTGCTAATATATATTACCACCTGGCTAATTCCAGCACCTGGGTCATCTGGATCTCTTTCTAATCCCTTTGTTGGATATTGTGTTTAAAAGAACAGTAGAGACTGAAGTAGACAATGTTTGTTACCTCCTGAAGAAACTATATCCTTTCTGTTGTCTGATAGGGTAAGGGGCAAATCAATCAGTGTCACTAGGATTTATGCTAGGTTCAGAACAGCTGTAATTTTAAATAATTTCAGTGTATCTCTGGGTTCAGATAGTGGAGACTGGTAACACTTCTGCCTTCATCAGGGCTTTGGTGTCTAAATACCCAAGACGGAAGAAGGCTTTCTTTGTTTTTCAACTGGTACCCAGTTTCCTGTGATGCTCCAGGGAGGTTCAGTTCATATTTATTTATTTTTGAGACAGAGTCTTGCTATGTAGTCTAGTCAGGTTTTGAACTCACTAGGTAGCCCATGGTGTCCTTAAACTTGTGACAGTCCTTCTGCCTCAGCCTCCTTAAGTGCTGGGATCACAGGTGTGCCACCAGGTTTGACTCAGTTCTTTGATCTTATCTGCAGTGGAGCTGGGTAGAGGCAGTTGCGGCTGTTCCTAGTTATGCATCAGCTCTGCTACAAAGAACCACGATAAATGACAAATGCAGTGACAAAGGAGGGAGCCCGATACTAATAGTATGAACTGTGTGGCTGTGTATACAGAAAATTTAGGCAGAATTAATTTATAGTGATAGAAATGAGGACCAGGAAGGAATAGTAATTGGGAAAGGGAGTTGGAAATGTTTCTCAGGTGTTATGTTTCTTAACTAGATGTGTCTATGAAAGAAAAGTGATATGCTTATGATTTGTGCCCTTTCAGTATGTCTATTATAGTTCAGTGACAAAAGAAAGACAACTAGGAAACTTGGATCAAAAGCAAACAAACTAACCCCATAAAGAGTTAAAAAGTAAACTCAAGCTAGAGACTTGGAAAAGAGTTGCAGCTCAATCAACAAAAAATTGTTACACTTGCCTGGCGTGTATGAAGCCTTGCTTTGATCTGTAGCACTGTAAATTCATCCATGCATATATACATTCATACATACATAGATAAAATTCTGCCAAATCAAAAAGAAAAGGACTAGAGCTAGAGATTTAGCTCAGTGGTTCTGGCGCCTGCCTACCAAGCACAAGATCCCTGGTTGGATCCCAGGTAACCACATACAACAATACAGGGCGTGGGACTGAAGCCCACCAGCAATCAGTACCACGTACTACAATGCCAGGTGTGGTGGCTCACCCCTGTTATCCCAGCACTCAGAAGGTAGAGGCAGGAGGATTGCTGAGTTTGAGGCTTGCCTGGGCTCCATAGTGAGCTCAGGGCCAGCCTGAACAATGAAAAGAGACCCTGTCTCAAAAAGAAAAGAAAAGGACTAAAAAGTAATTTTAAAAAGGCTACCTCCCAAAATAAAGAAAAAGAGACAACCCAGCTAAGCATGCTAGTGCATGCCTGTAATTAGAGCATAGGAGGCTGAGACAGTAGAATCGCTGGGAGTACTGAACCAGCCTGAACTACATAGACCTTTTCTCAAAATATAAATAAAAATTCTCTCACATTGTACAAAGATGCATATTGCAAGTTTGTTTATGATAGCAAAAAAAAAATTGGAAACAGACCTTAGGGAAATAGAGAAATCCCTAAGGCAATTAATGTGAATAACTAGATTTGTATGTGTCAAGCTGGGGATGTAGCTCAGTGGTGCTGTACCTGCCTCACAGGCACAAGTTTCTGAGTTTGATCCCTGGAACTGCCAAAAGGGGGGAAAAAAGATTTATGTGTCAGTATGATTTTTAAAGCACTGGAACACATCTAAAGTATACAAGAATATGGGTGCCTATATGGTATAAGCATAAACACAGTAGGAATAGTCATCACCTTTGGAAGAATACCATATAGGACCAGTGAAGGGTACTTATTTCTCAAAAAAAAAAAAAAGGCACAAGAGTATAAAGTAAATGTGGCAAAATATTAGCACTTATTTAATCTTGGAGTGGGTATATAATATCTGAGCATGTGTAATATTCTTTACTTTTTGGTTGCTAGTTTAGTTGAAATAGTTTCTTTAAGGGGTAGGTATTAAGACAATTTTCCTATGTAGTTTAGACTCATTTTCAACTCTGTATAACCACAATGGCCTCAGACTCCAAAAGATCCTCCCACCTGGCCCTTTGATTGCTGGGATTAAAACACCACCAAACCTAGAAAATAATTTATTTGATTCATTCATTCATTTATTCATCCATGTTGAGACAGGGTTTCCCCTGTGCAGGCTGGTCTTAAACTCACTTTGTAGACCAGGCTGTGCCTCACTGTTCCAAATGCTGGGATTAATGGTGTGAGCTACCATGCTCGGCACTGCAGTATGTGGTACTGGGGATCGAATTAGGGACCTTGCACTTGCAAGGCAGATGCTGGAATTACTGAGCTAAATCCTTAGCCCAGTAGCTAGTTTCATTTTTAAAGAAAACTATATGAAGTATTAATGAAGTGAACAATGTATGAAAGGCATTGTGCATCACTGTATGTTTTCCTTTTTCCAAACATTTTGATACCCCCTCTTCATTTCTTTGTAGTACTCGCAGTTCCACTTAGGACCTTTGTACCAAACTGCATCTCCACCTGCTTTTTTTTTTTTTTTTT
>PVIC010017395.1:5607-32900 GCA_004025085.1 Thryonomys swinderianus | reverse complement strand
GGGGAGGGGAGGGCGGGGAGGGGGAGGGGAGGGCAGGGGGAGGAGGAGGGGAGGGGAGGGGAGGCGGAGGCCAGGGAGGTGAACCTCCGGGCTGTGCTCTGTTTCATGATGACTGTCCGCCTAATTTAGGACCCTTGGGCCTGACCTCGATAACCGGCTGAACTAGTGCGGTCGGTCTGTCTGCAGTTTCTCTCCACGCTTAGGTTAATCTCTCCGTCTCTCTCTCTCTCCCCCCCTCCCCCTCCCTCCCTCCCTCCCTCCCTCTCTCTCTCTCTCTCTCTCTGCAGAGCCTGGACCCTCAGGAATGTGGAATCCCGTCCCTGCCCCACAGGACAGAGGATCCATAGGTATGCTTTGGAATTCTCCTTTAAAGGAGCTTCCTTAATTTATTTTATTTTTTAATTAATTGATTAATTTTTGGGGTACTGGGGATTGAACTCAGGCCCTTGTGCTTCCAGGGTAAGCGTGGTTTCACGTGGGTTAAAATCCCCAGTCCTTGTGAGTTTTTTTTGAGACAGGGTCTTTCTTTCTCTTTTTTTTTTTTTTTTGAGACAGGGTCTCGCTTTGTAGTTCAGGCTGGCCCTCAGCTCACTCTGTAGCCCAGGCGAGCCTCGAACTCAGCAACCCTCCTGTCTCTGCCTCCCGAGTGCTGGGATGACAGGCGTGAGCCACCACGCCCGGCGAGACAGGGTCTTTCTTACCTTGTAGTCCAGGCTGACCCTGAATTCACTGTGTAGCCCAGGCAAGCCTCAAACTCAGCAGTCCTCTGGCCTCTTTCTCCCGAGTGCTGGGGTGACAGGCGTGAGCTACCACGCCCGGCACTGTGGTATGTGGCATTGATGGCTGGTGGGCTGAGTCTCCACGCCCAGCATTGTATGTGGTTACCGGGATCGAACTCAGGGCCTTGCGCTTGCGAGGCAGGCGCCTGAACCACTGAGCCAAATCTCCGGCCCTGAGGCCAGGTCTTTGGATGGTGCCCAGGTTGGCCTCAAACCCTGGGCTTGCAAGGAGTGTTTGTGCAGCAAGTTTAAGGTTGGCACAGTCCCACCTGAGCTAAATACCCAGCCCCTTTTGCTTTGTTTTTGAGACAGACTCCCTATGTAGTCCATATTGGCCTCAGACTTCTGGCAATCATTCTGCCTCAGCCTCCCAAGTGCTGGAATTACCACTGTGGGCTGCCGTGCTTGGCTCACAATTATTTTGACTTATTTTGGACAGACCCCCAGAGGCCCTGGAGCGTCCTGATAATACATTCTCCGTGCGGCTGACCTCCAGAGGGGTGGCCAGCAGGGTTACCCTACAGCTTCCTGTGGTTGGAGGTGCAGTGAGGTCTCGGTTCTTCTCCGGGCCTTGCCTGACCTTGAACGAGGGTCACGGGTGTTCGGAGACGGTGGGGCCCATTGCGGGACAGCACTGCCATTCAGCCGGTGGGACCGGGCCCACCTCGCCTGACTCCATTCCTCCTCGCATCCTTCCGCAACCTGGCTAGAGCCCTCACTACATCCGAGTCTCTGGGTCAGGGTTATGCACCTGTGGTTGGTCCTACCTGTTTGGGAGGCTGAGGCAGGAAAGTCACTTCACAGCCGTAACACAATCAGGGGTCCCCATCCGGACAGGAAGACAGGCAGAATCCTGGCCCTTCCCTGCTGGTCTTTAAAGGCTGTGTGGGGGTCGTTCCAGGACCCTAGGGACTTAAGGGCCGATTTTGCTCGGATCCGTGACTCCCCTCGGCTTACACATGCCCAATAATCAGCCAGCGCGGGCGGCTGCTTTGTGAATCGCGGTCACTGTGAACCGCAGGTAGGTTCTCCGCTCAGTTTTGCATCTAGAGAGTCGCCCAGGGAGCATCGCTCCGGACAGTGGGTGAGCCCTGCGCTTGCATAATCTCCCCCCTCAGGACTGAGGTCACCAGACGGGGCCGTTTCCGGGGCCGTTTAGGCTGGACGTCTCCGGCCACTGCCCAGAACCTGGCTGAGATCACTGGCGGGGGGGAGCCACAGGGGAGCCCACCCTAGGCCGAGGATCCGGACGCCCGGGCTGAGATGCTGTGGGCTGGCCCCTTCCACCCGCCAACGCCCAGCGGGGCGCCAGTCGGGACGCCGGTGTCGGAGTGTCCCCCCTCCAGCCCTGCCCTGTCTTTCTTCTACTTTCCAATGAAAGCTTCACCCAATAAATTCATACTTTGCTTTTACTTTCCTTTCTGCTCATGCAAGAACCCAAGGTAGCCAGCAACAGCTAGAGCCCGCGGTCCCGGCCACCCTGGCACCGGAGCCGGATCCTGTCTCAAAGGCAAAACACAAAAGGGCAGCCCGGGCCTGGTGGCGCACAAGTGTAATCCCAGCACTAGGGAGGCAGAGGCAGGAGGGTCACTGTGGGGTCCAGGCCAGCGTGGGCTACACAGAGGGCCTGAGCTATAAAAATAGCGCTGGGCATGGAGATCCACACCTGTAGTCCCAGCACTCAGGAGGCTGAGGCGGAAGGGTCACTCAATTTGAGGCCAGCTTGAACTACAAAGCAAGACCTGGACTCAGAAAACCAAAACCCCCCAAACAACACCCCAGTCCTGGAGACACCGAGCTCCCCGGAAGTCATTATTTTAGGCTTTTTGCAGGGATTGAACTCTTAGGGTGGGGACTCAGTGAGGCGGTGCCGTGCCAGGACCCGCTGGGGAGCCGGGAGCCACCGGTGCGCCCCGAGTCGCGCAGCCCGGCGGGGGGGGGGGCCTCTGCATCCCCAAACCCAAACCAAACCGACGTAGGAGCCCCCTCAGGCATCCCCGCGCCCCGCCTGACACCTGTTCCCGCCCCGCGGTGCACCAGCGGAGCCAGAGTGTCTGAGCCCGGCTGCGGGAGCGGCCCGGCCCGGGGCCAGGCGGACGGGAGGTTCGCGGCGCTGGGTGGGGCGGCCAGCCTGGCGTTCCGGTCGGCCCGGTGTGGGGGCTGGGCGGCGGAGGCCCCCGCCTGCGGCACCCTGCCCGCTCACTCGCCCGCCCTCGCCCCTGGCAGCCGCCCCTGGGACCCGAGGCCTGCGCCCCGTGCGCGCCTGGTGTGCCGGAGTGAGCACAGCCGGCGGCACGTGCTGCCTGGACCTGGGGTCCCCGGAGGTCACGGGAACCTTCCGGGCCAGAGAGAACTCTTGGGCTCCCAGCGTCGGGCGTGACCAGCCGCCCGGCCCGCCAGGAGCCTCCTCGCGGAACCCCGAAGGCCCCGGGCGGGAAACCGAGGCCCGCTGCGGGAATGACCTTGTGTGGGACGGGGTGGGGGGGCAGGGTGGGGGCTGGGCGTCCTCACACGCGTGCTGGGCGCACGCAGGCTCTGTGCATCACACATGCAGGGCGCACCAGCGCATCCAGACAGGCGTGCAACCCCGCCCCTCCCCCGCGGGCACACTCATCCCGGGGGTCTCCAGCACAGGAGGTATTCTTTTTTTTCTCTGTTGAAGCATTTTATACACTCCTGGCTGTGCACAGATTGAAACCTCTGTGGTTTTTTGTTTTGGTTTGTGTTCTGAGACAGTCTCACTGTGTAGTCCAGACTGGCCTCGATCTCACCACGACCCTCCTGCTTCAGCCTCCCAAGAGCTGGGATGACAGGCATGTGCCCCGGGGTCTGGCTGCCCTCTGTAGCTGTAGACGCACAAGTTTACATGTATATTCCCTAAGATAGAATCCACCCACCCAGTTTCACTCACCTGTGACACACCAGTATACCTTGGGTCTCGCAGATACAGTTACACACATGCAAAGCCACTCAGAACACGGTTACGCACAGGCGGAGATCTGAACATTTGCCCGCAATCAGATTCTAGCACCCAGGCACATCCAGATAGCACAAATACACACAGAAACTCGTTCGGAAACTCACTTTACATTCAGAAAACACTCTTGGCTGGGCACGGTGGTGCACACCGGTGAGCCCTGCCCTGGGGTGGCTGAGGAAGGCCGCCGCTGTGAGTTCCAGGCCAGGCCGGGCTCCACGGGGAGACCCTGTCTAAAGAGAAGGAGGGGGAGAGGGAGAGAGAGAGAGTGGAGGAAACAAAAGACACAAACGTACACACACATGTACCGGGCCACCTCGTGAGTGTGAATGTTCACACAGAGACCAAAGCAAATGTCCACACATATCCACACGCCAGCTTTACGCAAACAAATATACATAGAAATGGCGACATCGCATGATTCACAAATTCATATGCACAGTTACACAAGTACACATGCAGTTGCACCTGTGTATGCATGCTTGCACATACAGGTGTGGAAAGAGGTAGCACTTGCACAAACACAAATGCACAGATGAGGGCCGCACAGCTGAGGGCTTGACACAGAACCACAATCGCTCACACAAACACTACATCGCCACAGAGAGGCCTTTAGGCATTTTCAATTCTACCCGTGAACACTAAATGATTATAGGCATGCGCACAAGTACCTGTAGACATAACACGTTCACACACACTGTTAAAGGGACACACAGCTTCATACCGCCCCCAAACATATTTGTATCAGTACCCAAATATGGAGTTCTTAGGCAGATATGCAGAAATTACACTGATAGATACATTCGAAAATAGGAATTTTCTGCGCTCTTTTTCTCACTCCCTCTCTTTGCTTTTTGAGATGGTCTCACCGTGTACCCCAACTAGTCTCCAACTTGTAGCAATCTTCCTGCCTCAGCCTCGCCACCACACCCAGTTTACAGATCGAAATTTCTTGAATACTTAAACCCACTTTCATGGTTTACAGATTTATCAATCTTAGGTTAACCTTGTGTACTCAAATCCATAAACAAAGGTAAACCAATACAAAGGCCCCCCCCATCCCCAGAAAATGGATTCTGGGACCCCCACAGATGCCCAAATCCTTGGGTGCCAAGCCCTTCTGCCAAGGGCTACAGCCTAAAATCATCCTCCTGTAGATTTTACATTTTTCTAGGGAACTTGTAACAACTGAAGCAATGTCCCGCAGCTGTAACTAGTTGTTATACTGTATCGTTTGGGGAATATCTTGAAGAAAGTCTACCCACTGTTTAGTTCTGACAGAATCGTTCTCGAACATTTTCAACCACCGGGTTGACTGAACTGTGGATTCCCAATGTGCAAACAACATTCAAAAAACTGCCACACCCACACGGACACAGCCACCTCCACACACTCGTATACACAAGCGCATCCTCACCTACACGTAGCCGGAGCTCGCAACAAATACTCAGATGCCACGAATATCCATGAAGACGCCGGCACAAACACCGTCACAAAAACACACAGCCCCACTCAGAACAGCCACGCTCCTGAGCGGACACACCCAGCCTCAGGGTCTCCCCCATACCTCTGCGTGGACAGTCACACCCTCCACTAACACACGTATACTTAGAAACACACATTCATCCCCAGCCACAAACAGAGGTGCACATACACTCATCGCTTTTATTCTCAGAATACTAACACTGCTGGGCATGGTGGGGCACGCCTGTCATCCCAGCACCCAGGAGGCTGAGGCAGGTGGATTGCCAGGAGGTCAAGGCCAGCCTGGACTGCATACTGAGTTCAAGGCCAGCCTGCACTAGACCCTGTATATTAAAAAGATTCATACAGCTATATAATACATAACCTTTGTATGTTTTCCACATGCACTAACCCCGGTACATACGCTCTGACATGCCACACTCAGGTCCAAGATGCACCACACGCCCCTGGACCGGGATGCTCCCCATACATTCAGCCACCATCCAAATGCGATCAGGGACGCACACCCACACATAGGATGACGCACATTCTTTTCTTTTTTCTCAGTATTACTATTTGTTTGTTGAGTCAGGGCCTCGCTTTGTGGTCCAGGGTGGTTTCCAAGGCCAGGTCATCCTCCTGCCTCAGCCTCCTGAACACTGGGCTGACAGGCGGCTGGAAAGCACTGCTCTGGTGCCCTCCCGGACACAATCAGAGGCGGGCGCGCCCACACAGCCGCTGGGGAGGCGCACAGCCCTCACTGTAGACGCCAAGACACGTGCACATGGACAGAGGGCCCTGGTGGTCTCTAGTGTCTCTGGCGCGCGCGCAGGCACACACACACACACACACCCCCCGGCGCACGCGCGCGCGCGCACGCCCGGCCGCCGCTCAGGAGCCCCCTCCCACCGCCGCAGTCCCCCTCCGGGCCCGGGCAGCCCGCGGGTCCGAGCCGGGCGGGGCGGGCCCGCGTGGGGCGGGGCGCACCTGGGCTCCGCCCCGGGGCGGGGCCGACGCAGCGTCGCGGCGCGGGCGGCGCACCTGGCTCAGCTTCGCGGCGGCCGGGCCGGGCGGGGACGAGCGCGCAGCCGGCGGCGAGGGGGAGCGGGGCGCAGCGCGGAGCCGGCGCCGCAGCCCGCGTCGCCATGGTGGAGGCGGCGCCCGCGGGGCCCGGGCCGCTACGGAGGACCTTCCTGGTGCCCGAGATCAAGTCGCTGGACCAGTACGACTTCTCGCGGGCGAAGGCGGCGGCGAGCCTGGCGTGGGTGCTGCGGGCCGCGTTCGGGGGCGCAGGTACTGCGCGCCGGGGCCGGGGCCGGGGCCGGGCGCGGCGCGGCGCGGCGCGGCAGGTGCGGGGGGCGGGGCGCCGAACAATGGCTCCAGCTCCGGGGGCCCCGGGTCCCCACGGTGCGCGTCTGGAGCGCCGGGGCCTGCGGGCTTCCTGCTGGGCAGGCGCGCGGCGGACTTTGCCCGCCCGGCCTCCCGACGCAGTGGGGGTGGGGCCGCCGAGCCGGGACCCCGGCTTCCCGGCCCCCAGGTGAGCGAGCCGGGCGGGGTCTGCGCGCGCGGGGCCCCTTCCCGCCCCGCCGGCCCAGCCTCGCCTCGCACGCCCCCTCCGCCCCCCCTGCACCCCCACATCACGCGCCTGTGGGACCCCGACCCGCCACCTCCCTGAACCCTCCCTGCGCTGCGGGCGGCGATCCGGGAGCTTGGGGAGCCCCCACCGGTTCGGCTTTGGCTTCCGTGGCCCCCGCCGGCTGCTGGCAGCTGAGAGTTATTGCTTCATTTTGCCGAGCCCTGTGGAAGGGAAATGGCTTGTCCAGGATCGCCTCGGTTGGAAGCCCCGGCCACAGCAAGGCCTTTTTCCGGGCTGCAGATGCTCCGCGCCTTTCCCCAGGCCCACAGGTCTGGAGAACTCGGCCCACCCTCATGGGGGGCATACAGGAGCCTCCCCAGGCTTGCGGGGGACCCGGAAGCCCTCAGTCCTACAACCCCCGGGCCAGAGCCGGGGTTCCCAGCCTAGCTCTGGGGAAGACAAGGATCAGTTAAGGCACAGGCCTTCCGGGGAGCTGTGGGGGACGCCCTGCCTCCTACGGACCTGCCCACTGCTCTTGGCACGAGCTGGGCGCTGCCCCTCCCCCCCGTGGCCTTCCCAGACCAACCTGTTCTGGGCGTGGGTCCTCGCGACAGCTGGCCCGTGCCGGGTGCCTCCCCGTGTGCCCCCTCCACTTTCTCCAGGTCTGCCTTTTGCACCCTGCCGTGCAGGGCCTCTGACACCCTCTCTTCCCGGGGTGGGGGTGGGGATCCTTAGCCTGGGAAGAAAGGGGCTTGGGCCGGGACTGGGGCCGGCCAAGGTCAGAGGCCTCAGCCAGCCCAGTTTTGCAAGTCTGAATTGTGTTCTCCCGGGCCTGATGCTCTGTGCCCGTTTCTTCTCTGTGAAGGACTCACTCCTGAAAATGTCTGTGGGGCGTGTCTGTGTGGATCGAGACCCTGGCACCTTGTGGGCAGGGTTTGGGGGAGGTGCTCCCTGTGGGATTCCTCACAGGAAACGCGATCCGCCGTGTGACAGGGACGGTCACTGGCTGCCTGTGCGGTTGGTGGTGAGCCTTGTGTTACGATCATTCATTGTCTCTCTGCCAGGGGACAGAGCAGAATTTACTGTTATTTCACAGGAAAGCTGGGCTTGGTGGTGCATGCCTGTCATCCCAGCACTCAGGAGGCTGAGGCAGGAGGATCGCTGGGAATTCCAGGCCAGCCTGGGCCATATAGGGAGACCCTGTCTCAAAGCTGCCCCTCCACACATACATAAAAGGAAAGGAAAGCCCTTGGATGGGCTGGAAGACCCCGATGCGCCCCAGTTCTGTCCTGACTCAGCTCAGGGTGCTGTGGAAGCTGTCCAGTGACGGGTCCCACCCTGCTGTCAGGCTGTGTCTGTCTCTGGCCTTCCTGCCAGGGTGGCCACAGAGGGAGCGGAGCTCTGGTAGACTCGCGGGTTCTGGGACTTTGCCCACACCTGTTAGGTACCAGGCCGGGGGTGGGGGTGGGCATGAAACCAGATCAGGGCTGCTGCTGAGATGGAACTGTGCAGTGGAGGAGCGGGGAAATCCTCGGGAAGAGAGGGGAACGCTGACCCGAGGGGAACAGGCTTGAGTTTTGAAGGATACACAGGAGTTTGCCCAGCAGTGGTGTCTGCTGGTGGGGTGTGGGTCACCAGCCCTTGGGGCAGCCGAGGGAGGCCGGAGCCCGAGCCGGAGAGTTCCCGGGGCTGTGGGCAGGGGAGCCACCGAGGGGGCCAGGGGACGGAGGTGAGGACAGGGGTGGCGGTGCCTGGAGCCGGGGAAGGGGCAGCTGGGGCGGCTTTGGAGACACGTGTGGCCAGGCGGGAACAGAAGCGGTCGGGCTCAGTAGAGCGCGGAGATGAGGGGTCTGTGAAGCCTGGGAAACACCCTGCAGAGCACAGAGCGGGGGAGATGGCAACTAGCCCCCCCCCACCCGCGGGTGAACTCCGCTCCCTGGGCCCTGGGTCCCCTACCTGCATAATAACAGAAGTGTCCCGGTCTGGGCGGGGTGGCGCATGCCTGTCATTCCAGCACTCGGGAGGCTGACACAGGAGGATCTTGGGTTGGAAGCTAGCCTGGGCTTCCACAGCAAGTTCAAGGCTGGACTGCGCCTCATAGCAGTAGCCTGTACGTGTTAGGATTTCGCTTTTTTTTTTTTGGTATGACATCTTGGATCCAGTGTACATTTTACATACACTGCATTCGAAGTGCTCTTAGAATTCAGTGAAGGTTTTGGAATAAACAGATGCTAGCAGAACATGCATCTTGTTGTTATTGTTTTGTGCTGGGGATTAAATCCAGGAGACATTGAGCTACAGCCCAGCCCCTTTTTAAGGTCTCAGTAGATAACTTGCTGAATTGCCCAGGCTGATGTTGAATTTGTAATCTTCCTGTCTCAGCCTCCCAGAGTGTTGGGATTAGAAGTGTATGCCTATAGTTATTGTACTTTTGAAATGTGGCTGGCCGGAATTAAGATCTCCAGTACATGTGAAATAGGCCTTGGACCAAGACTTGGTCCCAGAATAGGGTGAAATTTTAATGGTTTTGTATTGATATTTTGTAATGATAACACCTTGGATATACATTGGATTGAATAAGCTGTATTACTAAGTATTCCTGGTTTCTACTTCTTTTAATGTGGCTACTAGAAAAAAATGTACATGTGTCTCATACAGTAGGTGACAAAAAAAGAATATTGAAATTAAAAACATTTATTGTTTTGTTTCTTTAAATTTTTTTGAGACGCTTTGTAGTTGAGGGTGGCCCTGAGCTCAGTTTGTAGCCCAGGCAAACCTCAAACTCACAGCAATCCTCCTGTCTCTGCCTCCCCAGTGCTGGGATGACAGGCGTGAGCCACCACACCTGGCGTTGTGGTGTGTGGTACCAGGGATTGAACTCCGGACCTTGCACTTACCAGGCAGATACCGGAAACACTGAGCTAAATCCCCGTCCCCTTAAAAACATTTATGACAACAAAAAAATACATCATCATTAAATCACCTCAAAATATATCTTCCCTGGGCCGGAGGGTTAGCTCAGTGGTTCCGGCGCCTGCCTCGTAAGTGTAAGGACCTGAGTTCGATCCCCGGTTACCACATATAATGCTGGGCGTGGTGGCTCACGCCTGTCATCCCAGTACTCGGGAGGCAGAGACAGGAGGATTGCTGAGTTCGCGGCGGCTTGCCTGGGCACCATAGTGAGCTCAGGGCCAGCCTGAACTACAAAGCAAGACCCTGTCTCCAAAAAGCAAAAAAAAAAAAAAAATATATATATATATATATCTTCCCTCACAGTATATGGGCTTACCCCATTCTTCCCTCCACTTTCTGAAGCAGTTCTGAAATCCACTTTCACGAGTGGCTTCATAATGTGTGATCAAAAATACAGTGAATGCCACTGCCGAGCGCCCTTCCGTAGAAAGGCAGCTCACAGAAACATTATGGTGTGTCTTACTCCCCAGATCCAGCACCGTGTGGATTCTGGCTCTTCCCCAGAGTCCAAAGGACCATGAAAAGTCAACATTTTGAAATGATTCAGGACACTGAGGTGGCCATAGGACCTCACTGAAAACACCGATGAAAGCGGCTTCCAGAACTGCTTTAGAAAGAGGCAACAATGATGGGAGGGTGTGTTCCCAGCCAGGAGGAGGATTTTGACGGGGGGGGGGTCCTGCAATGCATCTTTCACTGTAATATATTTTTACATTCATTGTTGTTTTGGGGACAGTCTCGTTTTGTAGTTCAGGCTGGCCCTGAGCTCACTATATAGCCCAGGCAAGCCTGGAACTCAGCAATCCTCCTGCCTCTGCCTCCCGAGTGTTGGGATTACAGGCGTGAGCCACCACGCCCGGCACTGTGGTATGTGGTACTGATTGCTGGTGGGCGTGAGTCACCACATCCGGTATTGTTGTATGTGGTTGCTGGGGATTGAACCAGAGACCTTGCGCTTGCTAGGCAGGCGGCTGGAACCACTGAGCTAAATCTCCAGCCCTGCTTTTTTTTTTTTTTTTTTTTCCCCCAACATGGTCTTGCAATTCAAACTGGCTTTGAATTCACTATGTAGCACAGGCTGGCCTCAAACTCGGGGTGATCATCCTGCCTCAGCCTCCTGTGTGCTGGAATCACAGTTGTGCGCTACCATGCCCTTGTCTTTTTCAAGCACACTTCTTATTTGTGCTGGGCAGCTGTGTGGTGTCAGACAGTAGCTCCTGCTGATGGCGGTTTCGTCCGTAGGAGAAACCTGGCAATGTCTGGAGACACTTTGTCAGTTCTGTTCGTGAGGAGGTGCTGCTGCTGTTTTGTGAGGAGAGACCAGGGATTTTGCTAAGGTCCTGCAACACAGGATCCCCTAGTACGTAGGACCATCTAAAGACCGATAGCGCCAACCGGGAGAAACTGGCAAGGACTAAAGTGTTCCGTGAACAGCAGCCGTCAGTCCCAGTAGCCGGCTTTGTCTATCTTGAAGGTCCTGAGAAGTCCGGAGGGAATGAAGATTGTTACTGTCTGTTGATGGGGGAGCAAATCAGCCCCTATCTCCAGCCTGCTGAGCAGGCGGAGGAGCGGGGCCTGGGTTAGGGAGGTGTCGGGAAGTCGAAACCCATCGACTGAGTGTGGAGGAGGGAGGCACAGAAGGAGGGCTGTGGATTAGATCCGGAGACGGTCACGGCGATGCGCAGGGCACCTCAGTGGGACTGGGAGCGAGCGGGCTGCAGCAGGTGGCAGTCCTCGGATGGCCCAGGGTGGGGCAGGTCCATGTCCAGGAAGGTGCCAGGCACAGGAGGGTTTCTAGAAGGAGACACTGGGCAGCAAGCCCGGGGCAGGACAGGCCGGATGTGCATTGGTTGTGAATTGGCCCACCTCACTGGCTTTGAGGAGGGGGAGAACAGGAGGACAGAGGCCGGTCGGGGAGGCTGAGGCAGAGGCGGGCAGGAGCCCGGAAGGAGGACAGAGTGAGCCTGGAGGTCCCTCTTCTTTCGCCTCGGCCAGAGCAGGGCTGACTGAAGGTGCGGCTCTCCACAGAGGGCGAGGACAAAGTGTCTCAAGGGTTGGAAAGAGGCAAGGCCGGGAGGGTTTCTGTCAGGGGTTTCAAGGCCCTGCTTCAAGGGCCGTCCTGGAGCCCAGTGGGGGAGCTAGCTGTCGGCCTCCGCTACCTCGCCCCCGTCTCTGCAGACTTTCTCCACACTGCCCCTGCTTCTCCTGACGTCTGCCATCGGGGTGTCCCCGAGGGCGCAGACCTTGCTTAAGACCTCCGTTGAACCTCAGTTCCGGGACTCAGAGCTGTGTGGCCTTGGGCGGGCTGCCTGTCCCCTCTGTGCCCCCTCTGGAAAGCCGTTTCTCATCAGGAACGCACTTAGCAGCAGTGCCCTGGCCTCTGTCTAGGATGGAGGAGGGCGCCCGTGAGTCCCGCACCCGGCGGGCACAGGAGGGCTGTTGTGCGTGGGACTGTGGGTGCCCTTGTCTGTGCCCGAGTCTTGGGGGCGTCCTGGGATGCTGTACTCTTTTCCACCCCCGGTCTTTGCCTCTGAAGCCCCGTTTGTCCCGCCCCAGGCTGGCTGACAGCCCCCTCCTCCCGGGAGCGCCTCCCCCAGCCCTGCCCCTGACCGCCTTGGTGTCCCGGCAGAGCACGTGCCCCCGGAGCTGTGGGAGCCCTTCTACACCGACCAGTACGCGCAGGAGCACGTGAAGCCCCCGGTCACCCGGCTGCTGCTGTCTGCCGAACTCTACTGCCGGGCCTGGCGCCAAGCGCTGCCGCAGCTCGAGGCTCCTCCCAACCCCTCCGCGCTGCTGGCGCTGCTCTCCCGGAGGGGCACGGTGCCCTCGCTGCCCGACCGCCCGGTGCGCGAGGCCGACCTGAGACACCAGCCCATTCTCATGGTAGGCCGCCCCTTAAGCCCAGCCCAGCCGACCTGGCTCTTGGCCTGAAGCCCTGACCGGCAGGCCTAGCCCCTCCCACCAAGGCTGAATGGGGCCCGTCAATCACAAGTAGCCCCTCCCACCAGGCCCAGCTCCTCCAGTCAGGCTGCAGCCCTCCGGTGTAGCTCCTCCCACCAGGCCCACCTCCTCCCGTCAGGCTCCTCCCTGCAGCTTGTGGTTCCTGCCCCGGGCCCACCCCCTGAGCCTAGCGCCTCCGCGCGCGGCCCTCCCACCAGGTTTGGGCCCGGGGGGAAGGGCCACCCCACCTGGCTCGCCCCGTCCACCGAGGTGTCCCTCGTGGCTTTTCCATCAGGCGCTTTCTGCACCCCGGGGCCCGCCCCGGCCCCGCCCCGCCCCCACGCCTCACCCTCACCCTCACCCTCGGCCCTGGTCCTGCAGGGAGCCCACCTTGCTGTCATCGATGCCCTCATGGTAGCCTTCGCCTTCGAGTGGACGAAGACTCTGCCTGGCCCCCTGGCTCTGCCCAGCTTGGAGCACAAGCTGCTCTTCTGGGTGGAAACGGTAGGTGCGGAAGGCGGCGGTGGGCGGGCCGGGGCGCGGCGAGCTCCCGTCCATCCGTCTGTCCGTCTGCAGACCGTCCGGAGGCTGCAGGAGAAAACCGAGCAGGAAGCAGCGCAGCGCGCGGCCCCCGCCGCCCCCGCGGACGGGGCGGCCCCGGCGCAGCCCTCGGTGAGGCCGGGCGCTGGCGGGCGGGCGGGGCGCCCCACGCTGGGGCGGGTCGCGCGGGCGGGGCCGGGCTGCGCCTCCCGCAGCCCGGGGGCCAGAGGTGACTGTCTCTCTTCCTCCCTCTCCGCCGGCCCCTCTCCGCCCCGCTGTCCCCCTTTCTGCCTCTGGCATCAGTGTCCCACACGCTGGTACTGGAAGCTGGTTCCTGTAAGTGGGGCCGTCTGTCCGCCCCTCCGCCCGCCTTGCTTGTCGCTGTCCGTGTGTCCCTTTCCGCCTGCTTGTCTGCACCTTCTCCCGTCTCCCCGTAGCCGTGAGCAAAGGAGTCGGGACCGGCCCTGGGGCAGGGGACCCCACCAAGAGAAGGGGGGCAGCCCCACCCGCAGGTGTGCGGTTCCCCGGTAACCAGAGGGCGGCACGCCCAGCCGGCCTCCGCCGTCGTGGGGATCCCAGCCCGTCCCACGCAGGACCCCGCCCCCAGTGGGTAGGGCGCGAGGTCTCCCCCCCTAACAGGAAGATGGAGGCAGCTTCCTGTCTCGGGCCTTGAGTTCCCCGCGGGGAAAGAAAACCCAGCTGTGGAAGGAGGCCGGTTTTCCAGGTCTCTCCCTGTAATAAGCTGTGTGGTCCTGCACGAATGTCTAAACCTCTCTGTGCTGCGTAGTGCTCATTCGTGCCGCAGATACGGGGCGAGTGCAGGAGGTCTGGGGAGCGACCCGGTCCCCACCTTTGCTCACTCTTCTCCCTCCCCGGGGCCTGGGTTGGGGGCTCTTTCCCTGCCTCCCTGCTTCCCCCGCCTCCGCTCCCCAAGCTGGGCCCTGCACGGGAGGCTGCTCTGTGGGTCCCTCAGGGCTGGGAGGACTGGGGTCCCCGCAGCCGGCCAGAGCGCAGTCAGGGAGCGGATGGCGAGGACAGGGTCAGGACTCCTCCCGAGTGGGCTTCGGGGCCCGGCAGGTCAGCGCGCCCCCCTGCTGACGGCCGCTCCTCTCCCCCCAGCACGCAATTGCCTTCTGTTTGAAGGAGTCGGGGAGCAAACCCCCCATGGTAACGTATCCCCCGCCCCGGGGTCCCAGGAGAACCTGTCCCGGTCCCTGCCGCTGGCTTGGCTGTGCGCAGACGCCTGCCTCTCGCTGCTGGCCCCCCGCTCCAGGCTGGCCCCTCCCTCCTGGCTCTGGGCCCCCGGCTTCCTGCCCCCCAAGGCGGAAACCCCGGGCCTCCCCGCGCAGCCTGCGTGACTGCTGACGCGCGGCCGCTCGCTCACCCGACGCGGTCCTCCCGCAGATCCGCTACCGCAAGGACCGGGCTGCGGCCCGCCGTGCCCCCTGCTTCCCATCCGTGACCACCGTCCAGGACCTGGCCAGCGGGGCTGCGCTGGCCGCCACCATCCACTGCTACTGTCCCCAGCTGTTACGTCTTGAGGGTGAGTGAGGGGCTGGCTGGGGTCTTAGGTCCCAGCCTCCCGGAGACGAGTGTGCGGGGATTGTGAGCACAGCTGCGGTGTGCACACCCCCGAGTCCGCAGCCGTCTCTCTTGTCCTGAAGAGCTGTGCAAGTGTCTAGACCTGTCCGTGTTTCGGACGATGCACCCCTGCAGCGGGAGCGCGTGTAGCCCCACTTCAGGTGCTAAGGGTGCTGTGAGGACAGACAGAGGGTTTCCCTGGGAGAAACACGACAGTTCTGCCACAAGTTCCTTGTGGATTAGGTGCTGGCCTTGAACTCTCTATGTAGCTCAGGTTGGCCTCGAACTCACAGGCGCCTTCCCGCCTCAGCTTCCCGAGTGCTGGGACTAGAGGCACACGCCGCTGTCCCCAGCCCTAGTTGAGATCTTGGGGGCCCAAGGCATGTCCATCAGGGTGTGCACTTTGCAGAGAGCCCCGGCCCGTGCTAGGTCCTCCGTGGGGGGCGACCCCTTCGCAGAGTGGGGACCCGGGCCTCCTGTCCTGCAGAGGTCTGCCTCAAGGACCCCATGTCCGTGGCCGACAGCCTGTACAACCTGCAGCTGGTGCAGGATTTCTGCGCCTCTCGCCTGCCCCGGGGCTGCCCGCTGGCCCTGGAGGACTTGCTGTACGTCCCGGCGCCCCTCAAGGTGAGCGTCTGGCCGGGGCGGTGTGGGCGTCCAGGGCTGCGTGGCCGGGCCTGACCCTCCCGCCTCCAGGTCAACCTGGTGGTGCTGCTCGCCGAGCTGTTCCTGTGCTTCGAGGTGCTCAAGCCGGACTTCGTGCAGGCCAAGGACCTGCCCGACGGGCACGGTGAGCCTGGGGCCCCGAGGCCGGCTGTGGGGCGGGAGGCCGCGTCTGACCCTGTGCTCTGTCCGCAGCCGCCTGCCCCCGGGGCACCGAGGCCTCCCCGTCGCAGAACAGCAGCGGCAGCAGGTACGGGCGATCTCCGCCGCCACCGCCACCGGGTTGCCCCTCGTCCCTGGGTGCTGGGACCGGTGGGGGTCCCGAGGTTAAACCACATCTCTCGCCAGTTCTCCCGTCTTCAACTTCCGCCACCCGCTCCTGTCACCTGGCGGCCCCCAGTCCCCACTTCGGGGATCGACAGGTGAGGAGCAGGGGTCCCACCACAGCTGTCCCACTGCCTCCCGTGACACCCCGCCCCACCTTGGGTCCCCAGCGACCCTGCCGTGACCCCCGCCCCTCCCTAGGGTCCCTGAAGTCCTCCCCGTCCCTGTCCCACATGGAGGCCCTGGGCAAGGCCTGGAACCGCCAGCTCAGGTGAGCACGTCTGCGGGCCCGGGTGGGGCAGGGCGGGCCGGGCCAGGCCGGGCAGAGGTGGCTCCAGGGCTGACCCGTCCCTCCGGCTGCCCAGCCGTCCCCTCTCCCAGGCCGTGTCGTTCAGCACCCCCTTTGGCCTGGACAGCGACGTGGATGTCGTCATGGGAGACCCCGTCCTGCTGCGCTCGGTCAGCTCAGACAGCCTGGGCCCCCCGCGGCCTGTGCCCGCGGCCCGGACCCCCGCCCAGCCGACCCCGGAGCCTGGCGACCTGCCCACCATCGAGGAGGCGCTGCAGATCATCCACAGCGCCGAGCCCCGGCTGCTCCCGGACGGCGCTGCAGACGGCAGCTTCTACCTCCACTCCCCCGAGGGCCCCTGCAAACCGCCGCTGTCCTCCTCCTACCCGCCTATGGGGGCCTCCAAACTACTGTCTGAAGGGCTCCCCAAGGCGCCTGTTTACGTGTCCCACCCCGAGGTGCCCTCCAAACCGCCCCCTTGCCCAGCAGGGGAGGCACTGAAGCCAGCAGCCCCAGCCGATGGGTCCCCGAAGGCAGTGGCTTTGTCCCCCGCAGCCACCAACTCAGAAGTAAAGATGACCAGTTTCGCTGAGCGCAAGAAACAGCTAGTGAAGGCTGAGGCGGAGGTTGGAGCGGGGTCCCCCACGTCCACCCCAGGGGCACCCGAGGCCCTGAGCTCAGAGATGAGTGAACTGGGAGCCCGGCTGGAGGAGAAGCGTCGGGCCATCGAGGCCCAGAAGCGCCGCATCGAAGCCATCTTCGCCAAACACCGCCAGCGACTGGGCAAGAACGCTTTTCTGCAGGTGCAGCCGCGGGAGGCCGCCGAGGCGGAGGCGGAGGCGGAAGCGGAAGCCCAGCCGGGCTCAGCCCCTGCAGGGGAGCGGCCGGCCGGGGAGGGCCAGGGCGAGCCTGGCCAGGGTGAGCCGCCGTCCTCCCGGCCCAAGTCCGTGAGCTTCTCTGCCGAGCTGGGCCCGGCGCCACCCGAGGGGCTGGGGGACTACAACCGGGCGGTCAGCAAGCTGAGCGCCGCGCTGAGTTCGCTGCAGCGGGACATGCAGAGACTCACGGACCAGCAGCAGCGCCTTCTGGCCCCGCCGGACGCCCCCGGACCGGCCCCGCCCCCGGCGGCCTGGGTCATCCCCGCCCCCCCTGCCGGGCCCAAGGCCGCCTCCCCCAGCCCTGCCCGGAGAGCCCCAGTGGCCCGGCGCAGCCCAGGCCCCAGCCCGGGCCCCAGCTCCAACCCAACATCGAGAAGCCCGAAGCACGCACGGCCAGCAGAGCTGCGGCTGGCGCCCCTCACCAGGGTGCTCACACCCCCCAACGACGTGGACAGCCTCCCCCACTTGCGCAAGTTCTCGCCGAGCCAGGTGCCCGTGCAGACACGGTCCTCCATCCTCCTGTCGGAGGGGACGCCGCCCGAGGAGCCCGCTGCCCGGCCTGGCCTCATCGAGATCCCCCTGGCCAGCCTGGCGGGGCCCGCTGGCGAGGAGGACGCGGGCGGGAGCCCCCCCGGGGCTGAGGATTCCCTGGAGGAGGAGGCGTCTTCTGAGGGAGAGCCCCGGACGGGCCTCGGCTTCTTCTACAAGGTGCGTCACCAGCAGGGGCCGGGTCAGGTGGCTGGGCAGGGCGTTCCGAGGGCGAGGGCCTCCCTGCCGGAGCGTGGGCAGGTGGAAGAGGAGAGCCCGCGTGGGTGGATGGCTGGTGAGAGTCCTGGCAGATGGGTCGAGCGGACAGTGGACAGATGGGTAGAGTGGTTGGACGTAAGGGATGTGGATGGCAATAGAAGATAAGCGGATGGACAGATGGATGGGTAGAGGGGGTGCGCAGACGGACGGATGAATGGTGAGTGGATAATAGATCAGATGGCTGGTAGAGAAGTGTGTAGCCAGTATGAGTGGATGGACAGCAACGGGGGCCTGGGGGTACAGACAAGCGGGGAGGGAGCAGAGCACAGGTAGGTGGGTTGGGTGGGTGGTGGGCAGATGGCGGGGGGGTGGCGGACTCCGCGGCAGCCCCTCAGCGTGGTCTGCCCGTCCTCCCTCCGGGCCCTGCGCACGTGCCTTCCTGCTCGCGCCCCCGGTAGCAGGTTGCAGGCCGGGTCCCGGCCCCCGCGAGGCAGGGTCGGCAGCCCCTTCCCGAGCGGGGCCCCTGCGCACGCTCCCCTGTTCATGGTGGCCGCGTGGGTGCCCTCTGCTGTGGGGTGAGCAGCTCCAGGGGCACCCAGCACTCTGGCTTCGCCAGGCGGGTGCCCGGTGGGGCCGGGAGGCACCACCTGGCCTTGCTGTCCCCAGGACGAGGACAAGCCGGAGGACGAGATGGCCCAGAAGCGGGCCAGCCTGCTGGAGCGGCAGCAGCGGCGGGCAGAGGAGGCCCGGAAGCGGAAGCAGTGGCAGGAGGCCGAGAGGGAGCAGCGCAGAGAGGAGGCCGAGAGGTGCGGCGGTCCGGCCTGGCCGCGGCCTCGTGCTCTGCCCCGCTTGCCCCGAGCTCACGGTGACCGCTTGTTTCCGGTCTGCAGGCTGGCGCACGAGGAGGCCCCCGCGGCCGCCCCCGCCGCGCGGGTCCCGGCCGAGGAGGAGGTGGGCCCCCGGCGAGGGGAGTTCACTCGGCTGGAGTATGAGCGCCGGGCGCAGCTGAAGCTCATGGACGACCTGGACAAGGTGCTGCGGCCCCGGGCGGCGGGGGCCGGGGGGCCGGGGCGGGGCGGGCGGAGGGCCCCCCGGCCACGCTCTGGCTGCTGTGACGACTCTGCCCTGGCGCGAAGCCCTGCCCGCGGCCTGCTGGGTGAGGACCGGGGCAGGGGTGGGGACCCCGAGGGGCTCGATGGGGGGTCTCGGTGGGGTGTGCCCTCGCTGGTGCCTGGGGGCTGGGGGGAGTGGGCCGCCCGTGGCGTTGGAGAGGGCTCAGTGGGCCTGACCCGAGGGCGCCTTCCCAGGCTCGCGGCTCAGCAAGGTCTACTCCCAGTCCACCCTGTCCCTGTCCACCGTGGCCAACGAGGCTCCCAACAACCTCGGCGTGAAGAGGTCCACGTCTCGGTGAGCTCCGCCCGGGCAGGCGGTCCGTGCTGGTGGCCTCGGCTGTGCACGGAGCGTGTCTGCATGAACTGGGGCGGGTGTTGGCCTCAGTGCGGGCAGGGGACGCGCACCTTGGCACCTGAGGGCTGCGTCTGCTGGCCGCTGCGGGGCCGGCTGGGCACCTGCATGTCTCTGCGGCAGCGTCCCGCCCCCTGCTGAGGCCCTGCCCCTGCTGAGGCCCTGCCCCCTGCTGAGGCCCCGCCCCTGACGGGCTCCCCTTCTGCTGCAGGGCTCCGTCCCCGTCAGGCCTCATGTCCCCGAGTCGCCTGCAGGGCGGCCGGGAGCGCGAGTGGGAGAACGGCAGCACCGCCTCCTCCCCGGCCTCGGTGCCCGAGTACACAGGTAACTGGTGCCGGGTGCGCCGGGCACGGGACTCGCCCAGCCCGGCCCCGCTGACTGCCCTGTCCTCTAGGGCCCCGGTTATACAAGGAGCCCAGCGCTAAGTCCAACAAGTTCATCATCCACAACGCCCTGTCGCACTGCTGCCTAGCGGGCAAGGTGAACGAGCCACAGAAGAACCGCATCCTAGAGGTGGGCTGCCTGCCTGGCGGGGGGGTCCTGGCCTCCGCCGGCCGCGTGACTCACTGCCCCCGCCACCCACAGGAGATCGAGAAGAGCAAGGCCAACCACTTCCTGATCCTCTTCCGGGACGCTAGCTGCCAGTTCCGGGCGCTCTACACACTGTCGGGGGAGACGGAGGAGCTGTCCCGGCTGGCGGGCTACGGCCCCCGGACGGTCACGCCCGCCATGGTCGAGGGCATCTACAAGTACAACTCGGACCGCAAGCGCTTCACCCAGATCCCCGCCAAGACCATGTCCATGAGCGTCGACGCCTTCACCATCCAGGGACACCTCTGGCAGAGCAAGAAGCCCACTACTCCCAAGAAGGGGGGCAGCACCCCCAAATAGCCCTCCTGGCAGTGGGTCCTGGGTCCTGTCCGTCTCCTCCAGCCTCGTCTGTCCCTCCTGAGTCTGGCCCTGCCGTGGGGCCGAGCTGGGAGCTTCAGGGACTCAGGCTCAGCTCGGCCCTCCTGTCTTGTCCTCCCACCTTGAATAAAGCCACTTACAGAGCAGTGGAGCTGGTCACCGCCCTGAGGCTGGCGGGGTTTCGGTCTCTGGTAGTCACTTCCGCCCCTTGATGGCCCCGTGTGGCTGCCGCCAGCTCCGCCAGCCTCTCCTCCCCAGGTGACCCCCAGCCGCGCCTGGGCCCTGCGTCTCCCCACTCGCCCCCGTCCCTTCCGTGTGGTGATGCGGCTTCCCCGGCGCCTGGCCGGGCCGGCTCACGCGTCTGTCTCTGGGTCTGGTTACGGCCCCCGACCAGGACTCTGAGCCTCAGGTCTGAGGCGCTGGTTGCTGCCACCAAGCACCTGGGCGCAGACCCATCGCCACATGCACACTTAGAGTCCCTGGCACAGCCCCGTCCTGTGCAGCGCACGGCCCAAAGCCCGCTCCGGTCCCATGACTGCTGCCCCTCAGGCCAAGCCAGTAGCCGCCCCACATTCCCAGCTGCCTTGTGCCCGCAGCCGCCCGTGTGACCTGCTTAAAGCGCAAATCTGATTATGTCCCCCGATGCCTAAAACCCCTTAGCAGCTTAGGGTTTGCTAGTGGCCTCCCAGGGCTTAGGGATGAGGGCCACGCCCTGGGCGATCTCGCCCCGGCCTCTGGCAGGGCAGCAGCACCTTCCCCGTGCATCTGCAGGGGGTGGGCGGCCCAACTCCTCCGCTCTGAGGGTTGGTACACGGAGTCCCGGGAGGACGTGCCAGGCAGGGGCTGGGGAACCCGCAAGGCCAGGTACTTGGAGCTAGCATCTGGGCAGGCTTGGCTCCAGGCCCTGGGCGGCACAGGGCTGGCTGCAGCGCCCAGAACTGGCTCTGCGGGGTGAGGGTGGGGTGTGCGCCTGGCCCCGGCCCAGCTGTCCCACCTCCTGACCCAGCCAATCGGGGCCCAGTGCCAGGCCCTCCCAAGCTGGCAGCCCCAGGGCACCTGGGCACAGAAGAAGGCTCAGACCATGACGTACAAACACGGGCTGTATTACAGCAGCAGGGCGGGACGGGGCAGGGCGGGGACGGCGCGGGACGCGGGCTCAGTCCTCCTTCAGGCTCCCGAACACGGCGGCCGGCACGCTCTGCTGCTCCAGCCGGACCTCTGCGGGCGGGCAGGGGGCGGTCACCCTCGGCTGGGGCCCCACCCCGCCGCAGCACCCCAGGCCTGCCCCGGGCTTCCGCTGACCGTTGGGCTCCAGATCCATGTCGTCCTCGTCCTCGTCCTCACCCAGCTGGATCTCGTCGGGGTTGGCCTGCTGGGCCAGCTCCGCCAGCTCGTCCCGGGACGCGTCACTCCTGCGGCGGGGGCGCGGGCTCCAGTGCCGGTGGCCGTGGCACCCGTGGGCCCCCTCCCAGGGACAGCCGGTCCCGCCCGGGCTCACCTCACGAACAGGATCTTGCTCTGGGCCCGGGGTTGGTCCCGCGCGGCCTCCGCCGCCAGCTGCTCCGCACGCTGCTCCAGCAGCTTCATGTCGTCCATGCCGCTCTGCCCCGGGGCCAGGTCGGACACTGCCAGGGCAGGGGTCACGTGTGGGCGCCGCCCGGCCGGGACAGCAGGCGCCTCGCCGCCCGCCAGGCCCAGCCGCGGGGTGCTCACCGGTGCCCGTGGCGCTGCCCGACACCTTGAGCATCTGCGAGGCCATGAAGTTGACCTGGGTGTTGTAGGTGGCCTGCACGCTACGGCGGATGCGCAGCATCTCCCGGATGGTGTCCTCGTTGCCGTGCCGCACCTCGAAGTCCTTCCACGTCTGCCAGAAGGCGCTGGTGGTCTGTGGGCCCAGGAGGCGGCCGCCACGTGAGCAGCCAGCGGCGCCCCGCCCCCTCGCCCGGCCCCGCCCCCTCGCCCGGCCCCCGCCCCCGCCCCGCCCCGCCGGGCCCGGCCCCACCCGCGGGTCGCAGAGTTGAGAGCAGAAGCTGTAGATGGCGCGGGCGCGGTCGATCTCGCCGAGCTTGCACTCCATGTCGGCGAAGCGCAGGCACATCTCTCGCGTGTGCTCGTCCGACAGCACCTGCAAGCGGGCGGGGGGTTGGGGCGACCTGGATGCTGCAGGGGCCGCTGGACCCGCCGCCCGGCCCGGCCCGCCCGCGGGCACCTGGATGGCCTTCTGGTAGATGCCCCGGGTGTGCGTGACGCCGTAGATCTCGGCAGCCCGCTTGATGTAGATGTTGAACATGTCGTACTGCTGCGCGGGCTCCACGGCCCTGGTGGCGCGGTCGTACACGGCCATGGCGTGCCGGGCCAGGCCCCACTCCTCCTCCAGCTGTGCGTACAGCAGGTACAGGGCTGGCAGGCGGGCGGAGCGCTGGGTTAGCCTGTGCTGCCAGCCTGCCCGCCCCACGCCCGGGGCCAGACCCTCACTTTTGGCGTATTTGGGCGGGCAGCCGTCCAGCGCCTGCTCAAACAGGTCCCGCGCGCGCTCCAGCTTGCGGCCCCCGTAGCGGGCGATGAACTTGGTCAGGTAGGTGCTCCAGATGTCCGACACGTTGGGCCACTTGAACAGCGAGATGCCACGCTCGTAGGCCTACACGGGGACTGGGTGTGAGTCCACTGGCACCGGCACTGGCACGCATCAGGCCTCTGAGAGGGTGGCAGACCCCACCCTCCCACCGGGGCTCCGGTGACAGCCAGGGACAGGCCTGACTGCAGGAACCTGAACCAAAGACAGGCGGGGACGCTACATGGGGAGAAAGTCTCCAGGCACACAACCTGTGGGCAGAGGGCAGTGGGCAAGGCCAGCCACACCCACAGGGCCAGCACCCTCCACCCGTGCAGGCTGATGCGCAGCACCTCAGAACACGAGTCCTTGGGGACAGGGTTGTCGGGCTAAAAGAGGTCACAGGAGTGTCCTGTCGGACACTCCAGAGGGGAGACCACGATGCAGTCCACTGCTAGACGCAGCTGGGAAAGAGGGTCGCGAGCCCCGAGAGGCCTTGGGAGGAGGCCCAGCCCTGCCGATGCTGTGACAGGGCATCTGGCCTGCTGTGACCAGAGACACGGTTCTCTGCTGTGGGTCGGACATGTGGCACACGGCCAGGTGCTCACGTGTGCCCGGGGCCTGCGGCGTCCACCACGCTCACCTTGAAGCTTTCCTCGAAGTACTTGTGCTCCTCCAGGAACATGGCGTAGTTGATAACGATCTGGGGTGTGGCGATGCGCAGGTCCAGGATGCGGTCGTACACAGCCTTTGTGGACTGTGGGGACAGGGTTTCTGGGCCACATCCAGAGCCAGGAAGGCTCCCGCCTCCTGCCTCCCACCTCCCGCTGGCACTCACCTGGAAGGTGCCCAGGCTCTCCTCCAGGTCGGCCAGCATGGACCACACCTTCAGCGACTTGTATACTCGGTTCTGCACTGGCTCCGAGCCGTCGAAGTACTCGGCCCGGCGGGCGGGCAGCGCCGTGGCCTTCTGCAGGGGACACGGGGCTCGGGGCTGCTCCTCCGGGCTGTGGCCCTGGGGCCCCGCCCGTGCCCAGGTCTGGCCTTACCCGCAGCAGCCGCAAGGCCTCGTCATAGTTCTCGTGCCGCAGCTCCAGCTCCCCGCACTGGCACCACACACTCGCCAGGTCGTCCACTTGCTTGAAGTTCACCTTGGTGGCCTTCTCCAGGATGACGCGGGCCTGCGGGCGGAGGCCGGGCTGGGACCCTGCTGCCCAGCTGGCCCCGCCTCCGCACGCTCACATGCGTGTGTCACTGACACCACCCGTGGCACTCACGTCGTCCAGCTGCCCGTTATCCTCATAGAACTTGGCGAAGGCCACCCACAGGGTGTGGGGCTTGCCGGTGGCCTTGAAGGGGTCCACGGTCTGCACGGCCTCTGTGTACGTGTTGATGATCTGCGGGAGGCCCACGGTCAGGCAGGCGGCCGGGGCCCTGGGGCTGGCCCGGGGCGCCCGGCACACACCTCTCGGGGGCGGCCCTGGTGCAGGGCCACGCGCTTGTGCCACTCGTGCACGTGGTGCGGGTTCTGACGCAACAGGACGCTGTTGAGCAGCAGCGGGCGCCGGCTGATGAGCTGCTCGAAGCGGGCGAGGCGCAGCTCCAGGTCCACATCGTCTGGAGCCAGGGACGTGCTTGTGAGGGCCGGCAGGGTGGGAGATGACCCAGGTGCCCACTTCTGCCCCCCTCTCAGCTCCGCCCAGTGCTCCCGCGCCGCCCTCACCCTCCTCCTCCCGTCCCAGCTCCGAGGCTGTCTCCATCTTGGCTGCGATCATGCTCTCCTCAAACTGGGCGTAGCTGTCGAACACCTGCGTGAAGTCTCGGACCGTCATCACGGTGCGGATGGCCTCCTCATACACGTCCCGGGCCTGCGGGGTGCAGGGGTGAGGGGAGGGACGCTGGCCAGGGCGGGGTCTGGGGACCGGACGCGGGGCCTGATCAGGGCCCTCCGCCCGGTGCCAAACCCGAATCCTGCAGGGTCTCCCTAGGGTGCCCCAGCAGCAGCAGGTTCCAGGCACGGCTGCGACCCTAGCACAGAAGTGGGGTGGAGCCCGGGGCTGCCAGGCTGCTCAGGGAGCCTCGGGCCTCCTTGGCCACCCAAGCGACAGCAGCGTGACCTCCGAGTCCAACAAAGACACGTGTGTACAGGACCTGGCGCCCTGTGGAGGTGACCGGTGACAGCCCGGCTCCACGGTGCACCCCGCTGGGCCCCTGCACTCAGCTCGCGCATGGAGAGCTCCATCCTTACCGTGAAGCCCCCTTGCCCACTGGCTGTTCTGTCACTCGTGCCATCAGCACCCCACGAGCAGCGCCTCACCCCACCCCGCCCGCCTGTGATGGTCCCTCCCTGCCTCAGACCCAGACCGGCCCGCACAGCCTCCGCTTCCCCTGAGCTGGCTCGCCCAACTTCCGCTGCCACCTCAATCCCCTTTCCTCGGCCCGGTGGGCTGCCTGGGCCTCCCAGAGCCCTGCCCTGCCCTCGCCACTCCCCTGCCCAAGCAGCAGAGCGATGGCAAGACAGCCAGCCACCTTCGCGCCGAGCAGCCTGTGCTGTGCTGTCGCAGACCCACTCTGCACACACGAGAGAGCTCGGTCAGCTCCACTTCCCAGTGGGGCCGCGCAGGCTTCCTGGGACCTAAGCCACACAGCCAGGAGGGGCAGAGCCACAGCCTGGGCCCAGGTCTGGCTTCTGCGAGACGCACCCCCGTCGACATCGGGTGGCAGGCCTGTGCCCTGGGCATGGGGGCCTGTCCCGCCGAGGCCAGCCGCCCACGCACCTTCTCAAAGTGGCCGCTGCGGATGTAGTAGTCGGCCAGAGAGCACCAGAGCTTGCCCAGCTGGTCGGTGAAGCGGGTGAGGCCGCCACGGATGATGGCGTCCACGTTGAGGGACTGCACCTTGTCCGGGTTCTGGGAGATGAGGTCGCACAGCTCGTGCCACAGCTGCGGGGATGGCAAGGGGGAGGGCAGGCACCTCAGCTCGGCCCCAGGAGGAGCAGTGCCACCCACCGCCCACCGCCCACCGCTGCCCACCCGCTGCCCTCTGCTGCCTACCCACGGCCCACTGCCCGCCTGCTGCCCAGTCCGCCCGCTGCCCTCCGCTGCCTACCCACCGCCTGCCGCCCACCTGGTAGTTGGACTTGCCAGCCTTGGACACGAACCGCTCGTCGTTCACCACGGTGGCCAGGCGCTGGGCGGCCTCATCCAGCCGGTCGCTGCCCTTGAGGTACTCGATGTACTCCTCGGCGCTCTCGGGACTCAGCTGCGGACCCAGCGCAGACTGCGGGTCAGCAGGGCTGCAGGGCTGCTGCCTCCGACCTCAGAGACTCCGGCCTCTGCGGGGCCCGCCTCGGCCCTGCTGGCTGAACCCCAGTCCCAGTCTCCCCGGCACGGGCTCTGATGTGCCAGCCCAGTTCTGCCCCAGGCCCCGCCACATGCAGCAGGGGCCTCAGGCCCACAGACAGGTGCCTGGCTAGTCACACGCTGCCCCGCCCCCACTGCCCTACTCTGTTCACCTCCCCTCCTGGAGCCCTGTTCTGGCTTCGGTCTGGTCTGTGGAGTCCGCCCCTGTGCTTCTGTCTCCCTGTCACATTGAGTCCCCGTACCGTCCCCACACCCGCCTCTGTCCATGCCTGCTGTGCAGTGGGTGTCAGCCATCTGCAAAGCAGAGAGGGAGCCCTCTCCCAGCATCCTGTCTGCTGGGTGGCATCCTGCACGGGCTCGTGTCCCAGCATGCCAGGGCCCATGCGACGGACGCACCTTGAGGAAGCGCCGGTAACCCCGCACAGCCGTCTCGGGCAGCGGGTGGGAACGCAGGAAGCGGAGGTACAGCGGCCAGATGCGAGAGTGCTGTGTGATGGGCAGTGCCCGGAGGGCCCGATCGAAGGTGCGGCGAGTATGTGTGACACGCCCTTGGTCCATCAGGAACTGGCAATAATCTAGCCACAGACGGGGCATCTGGAAGTGTGGGAGACACAGGCAGGTCTGAACCACAGGCCCCGTGGCCTGGCCGCCCGTGCCGGGGCACACACGCAGCAGGGCTCCAAACCCCGATTCTGGGCCAAGTGCCCTAGGCCCGGCCCCAGGCCCGCTGCCCACCTTATGCATGAACACAAAGGCTCTCTCATGGCAGTTGTTGGCGTCCTCATAGGCCGGGTCGGTCACGCAGCGATGCTTCACCTGTGCCCGGCGTGCCTTCAGGTAGCGGTACCAGAGTTTGTAGCTGAGAAACGGAAGGGGACGGGGACAGACCCTGATGAGTAACATCCCAGAAGCTTTCTCCCTGCTCCGGGAGGTCAGTGTGGGGAGAAAGGGGCTGTGGAAGGGAAAGAGCCAGGATCTGAGGAAAGGAGTGTGGCCCATCGGGTGACAGCTCCCAGAGCAGTCTCTCACTGCCCACTTGCCAGTTCTGCTACGACTGGACAAGGCAGGACAGCGCTCATGGGCAGCAGCCAGGCGGATACCTACCTGCAGGGCAGCAGCTTAAGTGCCCGCTCGTACAGCTGGTTGAGCCGAGGCTTCGGAGCACCCTGTTTGAACTCGATGTAGCGGAGCCAGCATTTAACGGAGAACTGGTTTCGCATGATTTCCTCCTCATAAGGAAGGTCCTCCTCCTCCTAGAGGTTACCCAGGAGCAGGG
>PVIC010017394.1:0-32793 GCA_004025085.1 Thryonomys swinderianus | reverse complement strand
TGCAGGCACCCTAAGAGAATGCCAGGGAGACAGACGGCAAGCTCGAGAGAGAGCCCGAAGCGCACCGCTGCACACACAAGACTTGAGTCCTAGACTCTAATCACACCAAGGGACAGGAGAGCTAAAAGCACTGAAAGATTTTAAAAGATCTGGGCTGGAAGCATCAGTCTCCCAGGACCACAGAAAAGTAAGCACCAAGTGTGGACATCAGCTCCCAGCTATCTCAGGGAAAGGGCGATGCTCTCCTCACCAGACAGCTCACAGGGCTCACGGTCCTCAGCTCGCTACCGGAGCCGCTTCTGGTATAGCTTTGAGTTTCCAGATCCTCGCACAACAGGCACTGAGACAACCATTAGCCTGCTCTTCTCTGTCTGCTGGTTTTCTCTTTGAAAACAAAACCAAAAACAAACCCAGAAAGCTCCAGTCCAGGCTGAAGTGTATGCACACAGGGTATTCGCTGTTGATAACTCGACATTAGACGCTGTGGGCTTGTTATTAATTCTCAGTGAGCTGAGCCTCAGTACCCTCTTCATCAAATTACTGGACAAGGACAGTAAACACTTCATTTGGTTTTTTTGAGAAGATCAAATGAGATAAACTGTCAAGTGTTAATCATAGCACCCAGACATCATGAGCATTAGAAAATATGGCTGCTTTTATCACTTAGGATTTAATTCCAATATATGTATATTATATATCTGTATATATATATATGTATATAATACATATGTGTGGATATATATATATATATATATTATGGATTTTATTATTCCTCAGGGGAAACTAAAATAAAAATGTTTAAGGCTATCCTGAAAAGATACAGCCATTATTCTACAGTCTGTAATCCCACTGTGTACATAGTGAGGATTAATAAGCCAGAGAAAGAGTGAATTTCAGATTAGAGAACAAAGAATTATCACATCGGAGAGAGTTAGGTTCAAGGGTGAAGTATCCTCCTATTTACTAACATGCATCTGGTTACACCTTCTAGAAAAGGAACAAATCAGAGGGTATGAGAGAAAAACAGCTTGGGCAGCCTCACTTTCTATACCAGTTACCCATTCATCCGCTACGTACTATTTATTTTACTCAACAGTCACAGTGCAAGGCATGTGGAGATCACAACAAAGGGATAAGAAGACCAGCGGGTCAGCAAGAGGAAGTAAGAATTGGATTTTCCAAATTTAGTCCCTCTAAGCTAGTGTGTAAAAGAGCTGACCCCAGGTAGATTTTGTAGATGAAATCTGTAGCAGAATGTCAAAGGCAATCATTTCTGCTAAAAACTGAGGTGTCAGGTTATCTGCATCCTTGTTCTGCCAGTCATGGGTGTTCAGTAGGCAGAACAAGACTTGTATCCAACGCTGTGCCGTAGACGTAGTTTACAGACTCCAGATCCCACTCCAGCCTGAAGAATTGCTGCCTTTTATTGTGTCCCAGCCCCTGGAGTCCCGTGCCCGCCTTGCTAGATCTCTGTGTGTTGGCCTGAAGTACAGTAAGAAATTGCTCTGTGCACCTGCCATAGAGAATCACTCGAACACAGTACTTTTTCTGAGTCCTAGTGGTGTTTTTTCCTGAACTAATCAAGGCACTTAGGACTAAAACTCATAGAAGGGAGGGTGAAAGACTTCAGTGTAGTAAACCAATCAAATTGGTTGAATGTCCTTCATTGCAAAATGTACGTGCCAGCTTTGGAGGTAATTATCTATTCTTTCTTCTGATATACAGCTAGCTTTTGGGGGAAGAAATAAGTAGAGATTAATCTCCGTATGTTTTAAAATTTTCTTGTCGCAGGAAGAGAAAGCGACTCTATTTGATGGGTCCCCTGCACCTGTC
Source organism: Thryonomys swinderianus (assembly GCA_004025085.1). Taxonomy (NCBI): domain Eukaryota; kingdom Metazoa; phylum Chordata; class Mammalia; order Rodentia; family Thryonomyidae; genus Thryonomys; species Thryonomys swinderianus. The sequence continues at coordinate 30,960 of PVIC010017394.1, read as the reverse complement.
CCCCTCACTCTTGAAAGTTTAGAGGCAGGCTTCATATCTTCATGCAGCTGAATGGAACTGTAACTGAAATTTTCAATCTAAGGACTCGTTTTAGGGTGATGATAATGGTTTACTACATAACGTATTTATCAATGTAGCTTTACCAATAATAAATTGATTTTTGAATACCTAAATAAATCAAAGGTTATTTTTTCCATCTTGGAATAGTTTCAGACCTTGTAAGAGACATTAGATTCAGCATCTCCCTCAACTATATGAATCTGACTCCAATTGATCTTGGAAAGATTATGTTTACTCTAGAAATATCAAGTGTACTCATTTTTCTCCACAACCGTACTATCTACTTCATTGGATTCTGTGCTAATTAACTTAGCTCGTACTCTGGAAAGTAACCTAAAGTGTTCTGACTTCTATCTATTACACATCAGAAAGCAATCAAAACATTGTGTGTATGATAAATGCGACAGAAAGAAGAGTTTCAACAAAAATGAACAAACACCTTGAGCGATAATGGCACATGCTTCATGTGACAAATATGTATCCCCTTTTAGTTACAATCATCTAAATAGAGGAAATAGGTCAAAAAATGAAGAATTGACCTGCAACAAATTGAGAACCACCGTGTGACTTAGGCCCATGCACGCCAGCCAGATGGATGTCATCACTCTTTGTAGGAAGCACTTGAGTACTACTAAGCCCTAGCAGCACAGGGTATTGAGTAAGTTTCTGTGGATGTTAAACCAGCCCAGGTCATGCATTTCCACAGGGCACCGTTCTCCACATGCCATGTAAAATGCAACTCTCCCTGAATGGGCACAGAGCAGCTTTATCACCAGACATGACTATCTTACTACTAGAATTGCTTAAAAGGTTTTACGTTATCAGAATAATAAAAACACGATGTTCAGCCGCGGCCACAGCTTGTGTGAGTCTATTTCTGAGTTTCAGAGGACACAGAATGTGAAGTCTTGGACCCGCTGTTTTCCCAAAACTCTTGTCAGTAACTCTCAGGCATCGGCTCCGCGGACCTTTTATGACTCTCTGAGGTGAGGGTGCTGAGTCGGAGGCCCGACAGTGATTGCCTGCAGACCACCGCTCCTCTGGAGGAAGAGAGAACTGCGCCTGAGTTCAGTTTTCCATCAGAAGAAATGTTCCTCACGGAGCGTCCCGACCCTCAGGCCCTTACCCTGGAAAGGGAAGAAGCAGACAGACCACGGAAAGCGCACCTTCCCTCAACCGCCTGTCCTCACCCGCAAACACTCACCACGGTCGGGACTGGGAACCGACTGAATTTTCTTCTTCTTATCACAGAGCAAATGATTTTGTCTTGTTTCAGACCAACATTTTCATTCATGTTCTTGATTATAACCTGTCTTTCCCTTTTGAGGACCTTCATCCATGTTGTATTTTTACAATCACAGTCGTGGACTAACGGCCTATCCTTTTAGGCTAACATGGTGAAATGCCTATTATCACAAATACACGCATGCACGTGCACACACACACACACACACACACACACACGGTCCTCGACTTCTAGCCACTTTTCTCTTTTCTTTCACACCAAACTACTTCACATTTTGTCTTCTTTTTTGGTAGCTCCTGTTTTCTCTTTCGCTTCTACAAATAATTACATGATTTTTCCTTGCCTCATTATTTCAAGAAGTACAGTGCAAGCAACTTCTAATCTGTCCTTCTCATCTTTAAATCATCTCAGTCGCCTGTTTTCACCTTCTATCCACACACTTAAGTGCACTTCCTCACTGTTTTACTGATATTTAAATCCAATGGCAAGCACCAATAATTTAAATATTTTACTAGCATGAAAAACAAGTCATTTTTTTTTCAATAAACTGTTCTCTTCTTTGGCTGTGCTCTGCTGTTTCTCGATATCTCCCAGCTACCACATACAAGATACATCTTTGCTTCAGGTATTATGCCACACACCTTACATCACTAATGGGACCCTGGAAGCTAGAGAATATTGCCATATGGCACCCATTTAAAAATTAAACAGGTAGAGTCTAAAAAAATCAAATAATATTACCTAGATTGCATAGTAAGCAAAATACCTGTGAGTACCCAGGTTTGTCAGACAGCACTGTGTATTTCTTTTTGGGGGGTGGGGTGGGGACAGGGTCTCGCTTTGTAGTTCAGGCTGGCTCTGAGCTCACTATGTAGTCCAGACAAGCCTCGAACTCAGCAATCCTCCTGCCTCTGCCTCCCGAGTGCTGGGATGATAGGCGTGAGCCACCACGCCCGGCACTGTGGTATGTGGTATTGATTGCTGGTGGGTGTGAGTCACCACGTCCAGCATTGTATGTGTTTACCGGGATCAAACTCAGAATCTTGCGCTTGCGAGGCAGGCACCGGAACCACTGAGCTAACCCTCTGGCCCAGCACTGTGTATTTCTAACTTGTTAATATAATTACACTTTGAAGCATACCACTGATATAGCCAATATAATTCACCTGCCTGAAAATTTTACACATTTACATCATCATCTCAGATTAACCTCAGATCTTCCTCACAACTAAACACATGTTTTACTATTCCCAAACTTTACCGTCTCCTTCTCCCAGAGAAAGCTATTATCCTCTAGGTGGTCTTGACTCTGAATTCTAATTTTTATCCTGCTGTTTGACTAATACAGTCATCTTTATTTCTCCCTCCTTTAACTTACAATAGTCTGGATATGATATATTCAATGTTCTTTTCTACTGTTGTTCACTCATGGATTTTTAATGAATACAATTAGAACTTTACAGATAATATAATCTAATTTCCTCTCAAACAAAAAGGACTTTTGAAAAAATTTGAAAAAAGCTCAACTTTTACTCCAATGCACTCTATTTATATTTCTTGATTTTGTTTTTAAAATAGCTTTCCTTAAGGCTGGAGATTTAGCTCAGTGGTTCTGCCGCCTGTCTCGCAAGCGCGAGGTCCTGAGTTTGATCCCGGTAACCACACACAATCCTGGGCATGCTGACTCACACCCACCAGCAATCAATACCACATACCACAGTGCAGGGCGTGATGGCTCACGCCTGCCATCCCAGCACTCGGGAGGCAGAGTCAGGAGGATTGCTGAGTTTGAGGTTTGCCTGGACTACATAGTGAGCTCAGGGCCAGCCTGAACTACAAAGTAAGACCCTGTCTCAAAAAAAAAAAAAAAAAGCTTTTCTTAAGCCATCAATGGATTACCAACATATATAATCTCTCTACCTATCATCTATCCATCTGTCTAATGCTGTCTTTTACAAACTGAGTTTACTTAAATCTGCACATATATTTATCAAAATACTTCTTCACTATATATTTTTCTTTATTTTCTGGAGGGTGGTATCCAACTTTCCCTTAATGATTTTCATTCTTTAATAATAATTGCACCCACCCAGTGACTTAATATATTGTTCAGTAACAGCTTATTTATAGGTGTTCTTCCCTGAGTTAACATTTGCCTGCCTACAGATTCCCAGGCTGTGTCATCTACTCCTAGATGACATTCTCTTGGCTTCTGGTGCAATCACAGAGGTGAGACATCAGGCAATCGTTCCTTGATTGTTAAGACATTTCATCTTTGATTTTGTTTTTCAAAATATTCTCTGATTGAGTTCTGCTATTCCCCTGCAATATTATCAGATGCATATTTTTTTCACTCAACCAGTGATCTATTCTATCATTCTGAAAGTTGATATCATTTTTCTCATCAATCAAAATTGTCAGCTATTAGATCTTTCATGTCTGTGTTCTTTTTATAAAATTTTATATTTTTCTGTAGCACATTACTTTCTTCCCCTCATAGCTTTACAACTATTTTGTATGTATATCTGTATTGCATATACGGTTAATGTAACCATTGTTTTGAGTTACAAAGTCTTGTGTTACAGGCCATTATCTGGGTCCCTGAAACAACTTATTACCTGGATCAGTGTCTGATGAGACAGAGTCTTGCTTTGTTTCAGGCTGACTATGAACTTCCTATACAGTACAAGCTAGTCTCAAAACCAAGATCCTCCTGCCTCAGTCTCTTAGAGTTTTTGTATTACAGGCATGTACTGAAACCATATCCTTTGACTTAAAACTTTCCATCCCCACAGAGAATATGTGAATAAATTTTAAGTGGATGTGAAGTGAAATAAATGATAGGAAACAGAACATAAATATTCGTGCATGATCTAGGGCGCCATTTCTAGAATGTCTATGGAAAGGTGAGAAGACCCAAAAGACTGGCTGTTAGAATCATAACTGAATTGGTTGGAATATTTCGCCCTATGTGGCTGTGCAGAAAAAAAAAAAAAAAAAAGAAACAAGAATACCAAGGTGACCTGACAATCATTTCCCCAACAATGCTATGAGGGAGACTCGGGGTTGTTGAATTTCCTAGATGAGAAAACTGAAGTTTTGTGGAGAAAAATTCCACCACAATACACCACTGGTAGCTGGGTCACTTGTACCTTGGAGCGCCGGCCATCAACACAAGAGCTGTGGTCTACACATTACGCACACCTCATGCGAAAGGCTCAGACATTAGAGATCTTGCACATGTCCAGAGGATCTGAATCCAAGGAGAAAACAAATGAAAAGACTCTCCTGCCACGTGAGTAAAAAGGTTCAAAGACTACCAGGCCAGGGAAATCTAGGAACACCACCACAAGGGCCACTCTGCCTCCCTTACTACCCCAAAGCACAGTTGTTGGATTTTATGTAAAAGTCCATCAAGTGAATCCGGATTTGTACATATGTAAAAATAGCAGAAGAAAATTATATTGGAGATGGAGATAATGCAGTATAAACTAAAAACTGCATCATGTAGAAATTCTCTTAGCTTACTTCTAAAATTGATCTGTCTTCCTTTTTCACTTACTAATTTCAATTATTTCCATTTGCATATTTTATTCAGGACATTGCAAATATAACCCAATTTACCTAGATGATGTGATATTCCTATGTTCTTCTCTAAACTCTACTCTCTTGGACATAACAACATAAATAACTCTAGTCGAGGACTTCATAGTCAAGCAAAATTAACAGATCATAAACGTGAAATCTATCACACTGAAATTGTCATAATATGCCTCCTCTAACCACTTCACATTCAATTATGAAAAACACTCATTCATCTTTGCAACAAGAATGTCTGTAGAAAACTGATTATTAACTATGTTAGAACGTTGAAACAAAAGGTGGGAAAGTAGATCATATCCACGCAAAAGCTGAAGTCTCTTTTCCAGCAATACTTTGAAGTACCTGGAGTCTGTACTGATACTGCTTTCCGTGTGCGGATGATTTTCCTAATCCGTTTTGTATGGTAGCTTTTATGTGTATTTACTCTGCCTCCCAGTGAAGCTCCTTAAATATTTAGGTAGCATCTTTTACTCCAGCAGTCCAATCTCCCTGGAAGCTGAATGCATGCTTGAGTACTCTTTGGATATAAAAATGAAGAAATGTATCAAGAGCCAACATCTGAGACACGCTATACATATCTAATCCATGTGTGAAAGAACACATTTATAGAGAATATAAAAAAATTAAAAGTTAAAAAAAACCCTTGGGGTCGTCATAATGATTGAGGTTAAATTTACAGTAGTCTATTACAGAACTGATTTTCTCCTTCTAAATTAGCCATCCCCGGATGTCAGCTTGTGATTAAATAATAAACGTGTCTGTCTGCGCACGTGACTCACACCACTCAAACCCCCTGCAGCTCAGCCTCACGTGCTGTGCCCTGACACCTTTGCGAGTGCTGCTCTGTCGCCAGGAACACTGTCACTTTCTCACACAGCTCACCTGACACCCACTCAGCTCTTCACTCTGTTTTTTAAACAGCACTGACATAGATCTCTGTGCACTCGTGTTCCTTCCACATAGAAAAAAAGTGAGTGCCTACCAATAGCTGCCCCTCTATTTATGATTAATGCTATTCCTAAATGTGTTCCTGGTAGGGATGGGCACCACAGTGCTGTATCTTACAGCCTGCCCACTACATGTTCAATGCAAAATACTGAATGAATGAGTGAATTAATAAATTCATATAATGATGACTTTATATCATTTCACATCCAGATATCTCTGCTTTCTGTTTTTATGGGCCCTTCAGCTGAAATCTCCCTGAACTAATGTATAAGAGAGAAGAAATTATCCATCTCTAGGCTTGTTAAAAAATATTTATTAAACCGGGTGTGGTGGCTCACACCTGTCATCCCAGCACTCAGGAGGCAGAGGCAGGAGGATTGCTGAGTTCGAGGGTTCCCTGGGCTACATAGTGAGCTCAGGGCCAGCCTGAACTACAAAGCCAGACCCTGTCTCAAGAAAAAAAAAAAAAAAAAAAAGAATGGGATCCCGCATGAGGGATGCAACGGGACAAAGATGCCAAGGTGTCTGAGTCTCCTTCAGTCCACCACGAACAGCACGTCTTGAGACCCCTGTAAGAAAGATCTGGACACTGGTTTCCTTCTTGAATCTCTGTTTCTTAGAGCTAAACTGAATTTTAATTGCTAAATATTATATATGCATATATATATATATATATTTAATGAAAAAATCTAAATCAATCTGCAAAACTTGTGCATCACTAACTTGAACTTCCCAACGCCCATGTAAAAAAGGATTTGTAAAAGCAGATACAGCATTGATGAGTTTAATATATATATACATATATATATATGTATATGTGTATATATATATATGTATATATCACATAACTATATAAGCATTCCATAAGAATCAAGGAGAACTGTCCTAAAGTTTTTTGAAAGGAAAGGGAAGTATGTACTACTTTGATTGGTATATTTGACAGTTTTTGAAAGAGTAAATTAATCTGTAAACATTTATATCTTACAGTGATTTTGTTGAAGGAAAAATGTGAAATTTTCCAAGATGACTGTAAAAGTGTTTACATGGTGAGCACAAATACACCCTGCCTTCTAAATGATTTATCAAATGGGGAAGCAAATATAATGAACACGAAAAATGTTCATAGATCTCGTGCTGTGCTCCAACAAGTCTTGCCATCTTTCTGTTCACTAAAGTGAAATAGCAACAAATTTGAAAGCAAGGCTTCTGAGACCCTCAAAGAGAGGCACGATTTCAGCAAGTTGAGCCCTCTACACTTTCTAGTTTGAAGATGAAGGGAAACTATAGACACTGAGTCATAAGAATCTCAACAGTTGCTCAGTGAAAGAACCGCACATGTGCTTGTGTGCCACGAGGTGAATCCAAATTGTTTCCAGTAGAAACAACACATTTTCTAAACAACAGTGTGGGGTTAACTTACGAGGTGATGCTTAAAAAGAGGTGACAGGGATCATTCCTAAAACAGAGAAAATGTTTTTGGTCTAGATTATTTTGATCACGGAAACCGATTTGCTTGAGTCTTTGTGTACCAACTTAATCACTTCTTATTGTTAGCGAAGGGCGGTATTGAGAAATTAATGCCCCAGAATGGAAAATGAAAATAAGAGACAGGAGAATTCCAACTGTGAGTTCACATGATGTTCTGCGAGCTAAGAAAAGGGAGATTACTGCTAGGGAAAGGCTTGATCTTAAATACGGACAGCGAAGGAATTCAGAAGAGAGGAAGTGACAGAGAGAGGGCATCTTTAATTTACATGTCAGCTATAGTATCTGCCTCACAAGACTGTTTACTTAGTAACTGGATGACATTCCTTAAACTAGTTACCGTAGCAACTGCTTCGCGCGGTACAACACGGAACATCTTGGAAAAAACAAACGCACCCTCAGTATCTCTGAGGCACATTACCATTTCGAGTAAAGCTTGTGTTGTGAAGGAAAAGAGCGAACCCTATTTCACTGTGATTTTCCCCTTTATTCCGATACTCTAGTGCAGTGGAAACAGCGGCCTTCAGTACATTTTCACTCCTATTTATCATTTCAGTCTTTTTTCACGTTAACGACCCAAATATTATGTTTCAGCTAAAAAGCTACAAGAAAAATCCTGACAAATAAAATTTACATAACTTCCCAACTTATTTTTTTAAATGGATCTCTTCAAGCAATATGAATTCTAGAGTGATGTTTTCTAAATGGCATATCACAGATCACTAGTACGAGGTACTTGAGGATTTGTTAAAAAATAAATTCTCTGGTGTCGATTCAGATCAAATGAATTAATATATTTGGATGGGGAACTGAAAACTTGCATTCTTAACAAGTTTTCTTAGTAATTTAAACTACCAGTACATTGTTATGACAGTATTTTCCAACCTTATTTATTTGCTAATTCATTCTCTCGCTTTGAATATTCTTTAGCCTCAAGTGTAGAAATACTAACGTCACCCCTTATCTCACCACTGGTGAGATAAGAGATATTTAAAAGTTGAGCCACAACAGGAATCCAACCTTTACCAACTAAGCATATGACCTTCCTTACAATAGCAAAGAGGAATTCAGATTTAACTTCCCTCTTTTGGGTGGGAGTTACAATGCAGACACGAAACAAAATTTTCTTAAACACAAAGGTACACCTGGAGCAAATATAACCAAGGTCAGAACTTTCCCATCCCTCTGAGTCTCTGTGATCAACATATAAAAACTTCCTTATTGATAATAATGAAAACCTAGAGACACCTTTAAGATGTGGATAGAGCCGGGCGTGGTGGCTCACGCCTGTCATCCCGGCACTCGGGAGGCAGAGGCAGGAGGATTGCTGAGTTCCAGGCTTGCCTGGGCACCATAGTGAGCTCAGGGCCAGCCTGAATTACAAAGCGAGACCCTGTCTCAAAAAAAAAAAAAAAAAGATGTGGATAGATCAATTGACTGCATGTATTTCAGACCAGTGTAGGTGAAATTCTGAGACTATAGCTGAAAAACCAAAATTATGCAAAATCCAAACTTGTACTGGGTAGTAAAAGCAAGCAAACAGACAGATACCATTCAAATGTATTAAATGATGATTTTACACAAACCCATCTCACCTCTAGCTAACTTCTGTTCATGTAAAATAAGAGATGCAGCTGCATGATCCCCCAGGGTGCTTGCTGGGATCAAATGTACTTTTTCCTCAAATTATTTATATATTAGGCCTAAGTATACCAGGAGTCCTTCACTTGATGAACAGTTCAGAGAAAGAATTTCTTACCCATTATTCTCCACAATGTTTCTGTAGTTCATTCAGCACTAATCCCAAAAGATCATTAATCCTCTACGAGGTTTTATCCCTGTGTCCCACTGCTCTCACTTTACCTTGTCCTCACTGCAATCCAGACACCGCGGACTTGTTGGCGTGCTCTGAACTCAGGGCTTCTCACCTGGAAATTTCTGCCTGGGAACCCACCTGGCCAGGTGGATTTAGGGATCTTTCTCCACAAAGTCCCTCAAACATGATCATCTCACTGAGGGATTCTATCTTAAATGGTATATCCATACATCATAATACTTAGTTTTATTTTATATAATTTTAGTATACTTGATTTACTATATTGTTTTGGGGGTTCTTTTAAATTTCAGTTTATTGTTAGACGTGTGTTGTGCCTAATGTTCACCTTCCCCTGTGGAGCTGGTACATGTGCATAACACATCCCAATTCTTTTCATTCTTTCCCTCCCCATTCCTTCTAAAATAACACTTTCTTTCACTTATATCAAGAACCCAGAGTGAAAATCTTTCAAAATTTTTAAATAAAATACACATACTAGGAAGCAGGGATATTCACTCTCAGAGGGGAAGAGTTCATGAGATAACCTTTGTTTTTGTTCTTCCCACTGGAGTATTTTGTTTCACGGGGTTTACTCAGAACCTATGTCAGTGTCTTGTACTTATTGGGCTCTTAAAGTTCATTGATTCTTCGAGTGTGTGAAAAACTGTTCATCTATGTTTCTGTTATTTATTCATCCAGACAATTGCTTATTAGGAGCTGCTAGACACAGTTCTGCTTGCTGGAGTCTGCTTCATAATTTCTAAAACCCCAAAACCTTACACAATTCCTCCCATTACAGTCATTTGTAATGTTTCATTTCTATTAAGAAAAATGAGCGTTCTTATAAGTTATAAAGGTCAGATCCATTGTCAAATCTCAGAGTATGAACATTTACTCCCACTTCAAAACTATGTCCTTGAAATCCATCTTGCATTGGCACAAACAGAAGAGGAAAACGGAAAACTTGAGCTCTTCTGCATATCGTGAGATCTGCAGGGTACTGGGCTGACCTGGCTCCCAGCGCCGGGTGCCCAAGGTAACTGCAGCTGTCCTCAGCAACGCTGCGTCTAACTCGTGACGTCATGCTCTGGGGAAAATGTAAAGAAATCAGAGAAGCGCAGAGCCCCTCTATCATAGGAATAAAATGCAGGAGCACATCAGACTGTGTGACAAAGAGCACTGACTGATGTTAGAAATAGCCTAAAGAATCCCTGATTACAGAGGAGGCTTTCTTTTCTGCTTTCTTCCTATCAATGTTAAAGGAGAATAAGAGAAAGGAGCTATTATGTTAATTATGTAATGGGATACAATTTTAAGTCTTCTGCATTCATACGTGTGAGAATCCACATTGGACAAAAGCATCTCTTCCATTCTAGGGTAAAGTAGCATGAGAAGGCAGCATGGATTTCCCCAAGCTGCACTGTGCTTCAGTGGATTCCTAATTGATTCTAGTAGAGGTCATGAAAGACCTACATGGGGATAATCTCCTCGCTGAGAAACTGGGATGTTCAGCACTCTGCCTCCATTGGAGAAAGGGCGAGAAATTAGCCGTGTGTGCACGGAGCGGCTGCTGTAGGAGGGCACTTTAATTAAATAAAAAAATTCACACATCTGATATGCTGCAGCAAGAACAGCAGCCTCATCCTTTCTACTGGACTCGTGATTCTGAAAAATGTCTGCCCTGGGATCCAAACTCTTTTCCACATGGTTAACCGAGAAGCTAAGGGGCCCACCACGCTGCTATGGAAAGACTTGGACAAGAGCTCCTATGATCTGAGTCTCTTCCATAGTCGCTCTGCTTTTCAAGCTGGGGAAAGTTACCAACTTACACATGGCGTATTTTCTCAACGTGGTAGATGGGGTCAGTGTTTACACCGAGTACCTTACAATGTTGAATGCTCTCTTCTTTTAAAATCCGAATGTATGTAAACTAACTCGTTTTCTCCCAGAGCAAAGAATTTTTCAAATGCTGGCTTAACTACAGTTGATTTCTGCAGCTCCCCTGGAGCAATAACTCTTTCTCTGGGACATGTGAATTACTAATTTTCAAATATTCCAAGAGATCTGCTCTAAAATGAGCACAAGTTCTTTAGACCCAGTGAAAGTTTCCTATCAGAACTGTTAAATGTGACCAAGTAAGATGCTGAGTGTTGGAAATGGAGACCAAGCAAACTGAGTCCCGGCTGGAGACATGTTAAAAGTAGGAAGCAAGTATGAGAATCTAAAAGAAAGTTCAAAGAGGTCGAATACACAGAGATTTCAAACAAGTCTGAGAGGATTCGAGAATTCGAAGTTTCTCTCTTTCTCTCTCTCTCTCTCTAGAGAGATAGAAATATAGATATAAATATCACACACACACATGCACACACACACACACACACACAAATAGTGGAGCAGAAAGCATGAATTATATGAAATAAACTTTGAAGACCTCAGAGAAATTATGCTACCTCTTTGTCTTCCTAGACCATGGCAATCGTGGTGATGTTCCATGACTTACTTTGAACAATAGTCCAGTGGGTTTGATTACAGATCCTACTTTCTGTTTTTCCATTTGTTTGGTGCACGGGGATCAGTCTGTTTCTCCAAAGGAGAAATAGGCTTCTTCTCCCTATGATCTGTTCACTGTAGACCCGGTCAACAAGACCTTGAGTTCCTTCCCTGGCAGTAAGCATTTCCACGCCCCTCACACACTTTTGTTTTTATCTCTGTAAAACTCAGTCTCTATGTGTCTCTAATAAGGAATGAGATGCTCAAGTGTGACATAAATCATTTCTTTGCTGATCACTTTTCCAGTGATTTCTGTAGGCCTCCACATAATTGTTTCTCCCTGATAGAATCATTCTAAGGAGTGATGCTCACTCAATGAAATACTTCATCTCTTATTGAAATGCACTCTACTGAAGATTATGGCTCTTTTAGGGTAATACAACAATAAAACTGAGGTCACCACTTTGATTTTCCAGTTTTGATGTTTTTCCCTTAGTCACACCCACAGCCTTCGAATAGAATTATTCTCTCCTTGGTATAAGAATGGCTTTACTCCTGGTCTACAGTTTCCAACACTTTCTAATACCATGCTCTGTCTGCCTTTGCCTCTCTGACTTTTTGTGAGTTAATCATATCCATTTATTCCACACTTATGTGTGGGTCAGCCACATCATTTTACAGGAAACTTGTAAGACTTTGAGAAACATATGACACCTAGGAAATGCAAAAACTAAGCAGAGTTCAATACTTCATCTCTTAAAAACATAAATATCCTAATTTTTGGTCAAGAGTAGACTGAGCAAAGTAATAAGAGAAATGCCAATTTGTTACCACCGTGTAAATAATGATTTGTCAATTAGTCATAAGCTCCCAGTGACACTTATCTGTCTCTATATTTGATTAATTCATCACCGATTTAACATCCACCTTAGGAGTTAGCAGTTTATTCTTAGTCCCATTGGATAGCTGAAGTATTGGGATAAATCTTAAGGACACAGCCTAACAATTACAATGACAAGAACAAGTGATTCCTGGTACTATATCATGTGCTACTCCACACAACGTAATAGTTACTAATAAAATAATAATGTGCTTATTTATTTAATGCCATTTCATTACATATACAACTATGTTTCTTTCAGCAAAAAGGAGTTAATTCAGTGAAAGAGCACAAATCATCTAAACTTTTAGATGATAAAAGTTATCCTGTCAAAATGGAGGACCCTGTACTGGGTTCCAAAGTGCTTTCAGCAAAGTTCTTGTCAAATACATTTCTAACTTGTGCCAACCTCGCCAGGACCCTCTTACAACTTCATATCTTATAATTTCATATCACCCTTTTTGCCTATAACACAGTCACTCTTCAAAGTCCCGATAGGCAAACGCATCGAAAACTACCTTCTGTAACAGGAGGACACAAAAAACTTCACTCCTTTACAATCGTTTAGCCTTTCTACTCTTTTTAAATTTCCACATCCACGATTTTGTGTGAGCTAAAGTAGATCACATATTGGAAGGGAGACACGGACACATGGTAAAGATGTTCACATTATTTCCATTAAACTTTAAAAATAAAACGACAGAAATAACTGTGATCTGTGGCATATACTCTACCTGTTCTCTCCCTCCTCCGTGTTAAGAAGCACAACTTTTAGCAAGAAAATTCTTGCCCAGGTAAATGATATTACCCTGTAGTTCCTCATAATTACGTGTGACTAAATACTAATGCACCTGAACCACTAGAAAATTGTCTTAAAAGCTAGAGGCAACCTATCTTTCTAAACTCTTCTCCATCCTGCTGACAGGAAGGTGGATGTGATGTCTGGAGATTTGACATTCGTTTTGTGTCCCAAAAATGATAAGCACAGGGGCTGGGGATTTAGCTCAGATGGTACCACACCAGCCTTGGACACACAAGGGCCCGAGTTAAATCCCCAGTACTGAAAAAAAAAAAAATGCTAAGCACAATCGGAGAATGAGAGAGGAGTCTGTTGGAAGAAAATAGGATCTGAAAGCTGCTTTACTGGGCCCGAGTCCTTGAATTTCACACTTTGAACTTTAAGGAGTCACAATATAATAAGTCAACCTTTAGCAGTATCGAGAAGGAGGTGATTAATATGTGTTTTTTTTTTTAAACAGAAGAGCATATAAAGGTCCAGGGATTTTAGGTGAAGGAAGGAACCTATGGTTTGGAATTACATTTCCTAATGAAGTTCTAGTAAACAGTGACTTTTATTAATCTGTCCATTTACAGAGCTAAAGCAAGTCTAGTTTAAATAGGTTCATGCAGTTTACAGTCAGGTCATCAAAAGAGGATGAATAATTCACTAACAAGGCTAAATTAGGTCCGTGGGAGAGTTTGGGGACCTTTTCCTGGTGCTATCACATTAGTTTCAAAAATAAAATTCGATTACAGTGGAAAGAAATAAAAGAACGAAAAGAAAACAAGGAAAAGAAGGAAGAGAAAACAGACAAACGAGGAAAAAGAGCCAACCATTCTTAACAATTTAAATCTGTGTATATTCACTCCCTGGAAATATATTACTTGGAATCCAAACACGGAGCCAGGGATACCGCATCTCCATGCTAGACAGCGGGAGGAGGGTCCCACCGCTCCGGCTGTGGCTACATCTTTCTAGATCATGAACAGGAAGTGGGAGGTTCGGATGAAGCCAGACAAAGCGAAACCAAGAGGAGCCGGCGCCTAACACAGAGGCGGACGCAGCTGCTGAGGCAGAAACAGCAGGGAAGGTTTCACACACGGTCACAAGGCCGAAGGGCTGCGGAAAAAGAAAGCAGACCGTAGCCGGGCGCGGTGGCTCCCGCCTGTCATCCCAGCACTCCGGAGGCAGAGGCAGGAGGATCGCTGAGTTCGAGGCTTGCCTGGGCTCCATAGTGAGCTCAGGGCCAGCCTGAACTACAAAGCGAGACCCTGTCTCAAAAAAAAAAAAAAAAAAAAAAGAGAAAGCAGACCGCCACGTTGCCAGGGGCATGAAAACGGCGGCGAGGGTCTCGTACTGCGGGCGTCGCGGCGGGCGTTCTGCGGCGTCTGCTCTCACTGCGGTTCTGGCCTCGGCTCCGCTTCCCTGCGCGCACGGAGGACGCCCGGCAGGTTTCCAGCTTCCACGTCCTTCGAAGTACTCGGGACAGGAGGGTTTTAGACTCTGGACCCTGCCAGGTTGGCAGTATGTGCATGCACCTTGCTGGCCCAGCATCGTCAGTCCCGAATTCTGCACTGCGATGTGCTGCAGGGGGTTTCCGATCGTGGCGCAGGCCGGACGCTTCTCGGGGGGGGACGGCCAGCCCGCAGGGCAGCCGCCGAGCCTCCCTCCCCGTCGGGTCCCCTCCCCGTCGGGTCCCCTCCCCCACCTGGCGGCGCCGGTAACCGCCAGAAGCGCCTCCGCGGGATGTCTGGTCTCGGGAAGCGGCCTCCTTTCACGACTGCTCTCGGCACAAGTTGGGGGACACTGCCCGCCCCACGGGCCCGAGGGAGCTGCCCCTCCTCCCCTCCAGGGGTAGCCCCGATTGTAGCTAAAGTGCGGGACACAAACCGCTCCGGGAGGCCGACTGCGTTTTTAAAGGGCCGTCAGACGTGGACCCGGGGGACTCGTGGCTTCGTGGCAACCACAGTACGGACAAAGTCAGGTTTCCGCTCCGCAAGGAAAGCTTCGAGCTGGGCAGGATGAGAAGCTGTTTCTCTGTCTGGGCGCCGCTGTCCTCTCCTATACAGCACCGCCGTGCTGCCCGCAGGCCTCTCCGTCCACTTCAACAGTGTCGTGGAGACCCCGGCTATGCGACTTCCAAGTTGAAGTAGTTTGAGGAGAATCTTAATGAACCTCTTCCCTTTCCTCTGGCCTTTCACTTTTCAGTGTCTGCTTAAGAACAGAGTCAACTCCAATGCTCTTTCTAGCTTGAGCCCAATAAAAAGACATTAAAATTCCAATAAGCAATAATGCCTTTTTACTGCATTTTAGCCCTGAAAAAGTAAGTGGTTCTAAGACCGCTGTGGCGGTTCGTACTTAAATGGCCAAATTATCTTAATTGTCTCAGAAGTGCCACTAAAGTTGGAAGAAGCAGAAAGTGCGTATGTGAGGAGGGGAACGTGCCATCATTATGTTCAATTTGTAGAAAGGAACATTTGTTTGCGTTTCAGTCAACAGCCAACCAGTTTCTAGTAAATCAAAACTCAAAGAGGAGCGGGTGGCAAAGTTATATGGCCTGCGCTACCCATGGTTGAGTTGTAGTAAATTTAACTCTGTTGTGCGGAAAGCTGCTGAGCAGAATTATGAGACCATCTGATTCCAATTTAATCAACTTGGAACTCCAAGCTGGCCCTTTGCCTGTTTGAGAGACTTTGTGGTACAATACACGAGCCATATTTTGATTCTGCTTGGCAAAGAGCTCTCTGAACTATTTCTGCCCCCCCCCCCAAAAAAAAAACTCAAAGGGTATCTGAGAGTATGGAGGGTTGGGAAAGTAGAAAACACTTATTCAAGCAGGATATAAACAACTAGGAAGAACTACTTACCTAGGAGCCCAGAAGGATGGTTTTGATTTTTTTTTTTTTTGAGACAGGGTCTCGCTTTGTAGTTCAGGCTGGCCCTGAGCTCACTATGGAGCCCAGACAAGCCGCCGCGAACTCAGCAATCCTCCTGCCTCTGCCTCCCGAGTGCTGGGATGACAGGCGTGAGCCACCACGCCCAGCACTGTGGTATGTGGTACTGATGGCTGGTGGGCCTGAGTCTCCACGCCCAGCATTGTATGTGGTTACCGGGGATCGAACTCAGGACCTTGCGCTTGCGAGGCAGGCACCGGAACCGCTGAGCTAACCCTCCGGCCCCAGAAGGATGGTTATGATAGAAATGGTAGAGTCTACAAGAGCGGTTAAGATAAAGAGCTTAGCTGCTGCCACAAGGGAATCCGTTCATGTGGGTGACTTCACAAACAAAACCACTCCTGCCTCAACTTCTTCACCACTATCCATCACGTGTATGTTTCCTCCTCAGTGCAAACTCTTGGGGGTAGAGAGAATTCACTTATCCCATCTATAGCTGTGTTCTTTCTCCCTATTCTCTGGACCCAGACATAACAGGAATTTACCCTTAGCATATACAGAAATAGTTGTAGAGAATCACTACTGATTTCCCTCTTGCAATGGCCAGTGATTACCACACAGCCATCCATTCACTTGACCTGTCAGTGAGTCAGCAGAATAGATTCATCTTTCCTTCTTTTACTATGTCCCGGGCTTGGTTTCCAAGAGGGCGCCTTCTCCTGAGTGTGCTAATACCGCAGTCGCTCCTCCCTTTCAGTAGGGTCCCCCCCCCCCCCTGCCTCAACTGGTGTTTAGTGATCAGATCTTTTCTCTTTTGGTATTATATTGGCATCCTTCTTGCTTTCATCCAATAACATGGGTTTAATTCCTTCCATATGATGAGGATCACATTTGTCTCTCCATTCTCAGTGTGTCCCCTAAACTATATATATATATTTTTTTTCTTTTTTTTTTTTTTTTTTTAACCCAAAAATTGCAACTTGGGCCAGAGATTTAGCTCAGTGGTTCCGGCGCCTGCCTTGCAAGTGCAAGGTCCTGAGTTCGATCCCTGGTAACCACATACAATGCTGGGCGTGGTGATTCATGCCCACCAGCTATCAATACCACAGACCACAGTGCCGGGTGTGGTGGCTCACGCCTGTCATCCCAGCACTCGGGAGGCAGAGGCAGGAGGATTGCTGAGTTCGAGGCTTGCCTGGGCTCCATAGTGAGCTCAGGGCCAGCCTGAACTACAAAGCGAGACCCTGTCTCAAAAAAAAAAAAAAAAAAATTGCAACTAAAGGTCTATTAAGTATCTTAAAATTAAAATTTTCCAAAGACATGTATTATATCTACCTTCCTTCAAGCCAAAATCCAACCTTTTCTGTCTCCTTAACTGGCACTTCCATCCGACCAGACCAAAAGCTTGTTTTAACCTATATTTCCTTTTTTCACATCCAATTTTCAGTTCAGTGTCAAATACTATTGATGTATCATCCAAAATATACTCTAAGTCTTCCCTCTCCTCAATACCTCTGCTGTTTCTGTCCCGGTAAGAGAGTGTCCTCTCTTACCTGGATACATGCAGAGCTCTCCTACAATCCTCCTAAGTCTCGCCGAGGAATGACTGGAAACTCGGATGTCAGAGTCCTGCTTCTGGAACTTAAGACAGAGCAACTCATGACTGCCTCAGTTTAACGCAGATAACTTTTCACAACTCCCGGCCTGTAGTCTCCCACTGCCTTGCTTCTTCTCCTGGGTTGGCAACTCACTCACGAGCTCCACAGCAAACCTGCAGCTGGTCACTGAGCTTCTCTAGCACGTTCTAACCCGTGGCTCACGCCTGTTCACCTGTTGCCCCTACGGCATAAAGCATTCCCTCCCCAGGTCACTCCTTCACACACTCCCATGAGATCTCTCTGGACACATGTCTTCATCACAAAAGTTCTGTAATTCCTGCAGAACCGTATCCCTGTCTCCATCACAGTGAGCCCTTTGACTGATTTTCATTCTTCACGACACCTGTCCCATAACATATTTTGTATTGATTTGTCTCTATCTTCCCCACTCCCACTCAAACACCATATGGACTTTCCACCGTCCGTGCTTGGGTCTTGAGTACAAAGAGTAGTGCCTCCCACATAAAATATTTTCAATAAACTCTCAAGTTATCCAAAGAGTCACGTTAAAATAGAATGTAGTGTCTTATACTAAAATGAGAAGGTTTGGGAACCTACGGACTTTGAAAATGGAGACTCTGTGAGACAATCTCAGCAGTGAGAATGGGTCACACCAAATCACCTTTTCACACTGGCTTGTGTCCTTTACAAAAGTCATACAAATTTGAAATGAAATTTTCTTGACATAATAGAAAATGGATCCTGATAAAATAATTAGTTAACATCGATTTATGAAAATCCAATTGTTTGGGCTTTCGCAGAGGGAGAGGGAGTCAAAACAGTCACTAGTTTACAATGAGTTGGCACTTTTTTAGCTCAGTAGAATTTCATCCTCAGGTCGTGTGAATCCATGGGGCACATGTTCCTTGGGTCTAAGTGTCCAGGCTCAATGATGTTTCTGCATGACTATGAACATCAAACCTCCTCAAATTAATACCTCCATTAAATTAAACTTGCTGTGATCCAAACTGCAAGCCAATCTGTTTTCAATTCCACAAGCACTTCTCACTATTATTTTATTAATTCTTAAGAGAAAAGAAGCTTAACATACATTAACTTTGTTAAGTAAAACCTGATTTTATAAGTTCAATGTCAGTCTTCATCGTAGAGAAAGTTCTTTGAAATATTTATAGCACTTCCTATATTATCTCTAAGAATGTTTGCCATTTTTGTTAATTATTATTTTTACAGAAAATAGTTGGAAAATTACTAGGTTTTATTCACCCATATATACTTATCCATCTTTCTTTGCACTTTAGACTACATCAAAGTGAAAACAAAAAGTAGAATAAAACTTCAAAATAATTTATTATTTATTTCACAAAAGTATGTTCTTACTCTCTGAATAGCAAATTAATGTATTACTACTTCAGTGTTTAAATATCTCAAAGGAGTATTTCAGCTCTACCATTAAAGAGAATGTCTCATTTTAATACAGGCAACAAACACAGCAAAATACAAATGAAATATGTCACAACACAAACTCTCTTCTAAATGTTGTCGCCAATGTCAAATTCTTTCTTGAACAGCTCACTTTCTGCAGCTATCATTTGAGACCCTGGTTATTTTAAATTTCTTTATCCTAAAAGTTACCATTCTTTTCCCTCTACTTGTGTTGTTCCAATAAGGCTTTTTATAAAGCATGACCATTAACATTAAAATACGTGTCCCGTTTCCCCTCATTTATCACTTGTTTCTCCTTTTGTATTATTCCAATCCATTTAACACTCACAGCGTTGCACAAGTATTTTTAGAAACAATATCCTCCATAATATATGGCCAAATGTGCATGATCACATTTTGTAGGGAGCAATTAAGGATTGTGAAACAGCCTGAACTAATTTGGAGCCAACCTACCAGAATTGACTGACAAAAATGAGTATTAATTATCATGCCCTGCCTCCTTACTACAGCTGAGTTTAATTTTCATGGCCTTAATATTACCAAAATAACACAAAAATGAACACAGTCTTGTGGCCTTTCCATATGATGACAAAAGGCTGAGCATTTGAACAAACACTGTAATTGTGTGTTGTTATGCTATTGAACTAACGTTTGTCACAAGAATAAAAAAAAATAAGAGCATATGAGCATTTTATTTTAGGGTATCGTGATAATTGTGACCTGTGTATTGCAATTTTGAAAATGCTCTGGATAAATGAAAAAGTTATAAATATTCTTTGTGTATATGCATGTCACATGTTTATATAAAAAAGGTCACAGACAAAGACAATCTTTTTTCTTTCTTTTTTTTAGGGCTTGAGGATATCAGAGATAAATTGTACAAGGTGGAGTTAAATAGGCAAAAAAGTTTTTACTCAAGACTTATCTTGATGAGGAGAGAGGCTGAACTCAATTCTCCTGATACAGGCAAAACCACAAGAGAGTGTATAAACACTACAGTAATTCAGTAGAACCCCACAGAAGGAAACTGAGAGATAGCTCATGGGATTAGACTGCATATGTTTCCTAACTGATGCTCATCAACATCAGCTTTATACTCTTCCACATCATATAGGAGATGGGGGCTCTATATTTCTTTCATTTTTTTATAATTTTTAAAAAAGTACTTACATTTCATTAATATAGTTTGCCATATATAATGATCACATTAGACATGAGAAATTTTTACTTGTACACAATATCCTATTTATTCCAACTTCCCTCTTTCCCCTTCAAAAGGAAAAGGAACAAGGGATGGAGTGAGGATGGAGAACAAGGGAGAGATTTTTTAAAAAACAGAACACTGATTTTCCAATGTTGAGTGATTGTGAGCTGTATATAAAATGTACCAACAAAGAACAATTTAATTCAATTTAAAAAGAGAACATTGAAGGATATTTAAAGAATATTGAAGAGAAAATGGAAACAGCTTTTGAAAGTGGGGAGCGGTGTCCTATATTCGTTGATGATTAAACTTTGAAGACATGGTTCCAAGGTTCTTGGAAATATAGTCTTGTATTATATAAATGACAAGAAACCAGAAAACCATTTACATTCCTGGGGGCAGAGAAAGAATTTGTAATTGCACGTTTTCCAGACTAAGTGCTAGAAGAAACCAGTCAGCAGGATGCCTTTTTAGAGTTCAGAGAAAAGATCACAAAGACTTTCTTGGTCAAGGCATATGACAACATTTCTATTCCTTTTGATAATCATAACTAAAATATAAGAATAACTACAATAACATCAGTATATGCATTCTAAGCTCTTTTGGGAGCAAAAGCGATGACAGTCCCATTTCATATGACTACTTTCTAGAAGAATCCTGCAAGGCTAGAAGGTGGCATAGTCATTCTGTAGCCCAGATTTCAAGATACACATGGTTCAAATCTGAAGATTTTTGTCCCTTCACTTTAGTCTTTCTAATTTCTCCAAAAGTAAAATATCAGTTGATGGATATATCCAAGTTACATTATGATCACTACAATGAAAAAAAAGAAATAGCAGGTGTATCTTAGTGAATTTTTCTCTTCCTTTCTTTCCTACTATCAATTCAATTTTCATTAAGCTTTTTCCAGTGCAAGTACATAAACCTAAACCTGTTCTTTTGAACAATAATTGGCATTGTTCAGCTCTACTTAGACTCTGTCACAATGTGGTAGCTATCATATTGTTGCCCAGAAGCAGTTAGGCTAATCTACATTTCATTCTAAGAGTTCTAGTGTAATAACAGCCTGAAATTCTTGGTGGGGGAATAAAGAAGAAACCATGAAATAATTTATAACACAGACCAACTCCCCTCCTCTTGTATCCCAACCCAAATGTCACAGCTTCACATCTGCAAAATGAAAGCATTAAGCCCCCAAACTGCCAAGATATCTTTCTATTCTAACATCTTATATTAAAGAAATCTACTATCTCATAAAACCACTATGAGACAAAAGTTAGTTTATATTTCTTCATGTTCTTTGGAGAAATGTACAAGTCCATACCCTACAACAGGCAAAAAGACTAATACTAATGGCAGGTAGTTTTAGAATTAAGATCTATAATCCCAGAAAGCACTTAGAGAATCAGTCATAAAGTCATTTCTATTTTTCTGAACTCTTTCTACAGGGAGTTTGTAGAAATGATCCAACTCTCATATTAACACCTGAGTGCTTAAGTGCTGATTTAGTCCATTTGTGTAAGGTAAATATTACACCACTGCTACAGTATCTAAGAAGTTAAAAATCACCACTGTCCATTTAGTGTAAAAATAAAGAATGAGATGAATTACTATAAATTTATTAACAGCTTATATTAATAATGTATGGACCTAAAAAAACTGTGGAATTAAAATAAATTGTGTGGGAGCCATGTTACTTATTTAGGTGCTAGCCAATGCTTGTTTGATAGTTAAAAATACTTTGTAGTAAATGCACATTAATCCTGTACCTGGATTTTTCACACTTGGGAATCACTGGACTAAACAACTACTCAGTCCTGAATTGTACTTAACTTCCTTTTGAGGAGGATGTTTTCAAATCATAAAACAGTAAATAAATCAGTTCACGCACAAAATCTGGACATAAAGCCATGCAAATGGCAAGCTTAAAGAGAATAGATTATTTAATAATAAGTATCTTCTTTGTAATCTACCCATGTGTTAGCATTATTGAAATGAACAGAATCACATTTCATGAATTATACTCTTAGCTGGTTACTCAAGGTTGCCATAATAGTTCCCTTTAGAAATTTAAATAACTAACCTCATTACTCCCAAGTGCATCTAACTCTGAGAATCAATATTTAAGATTTGTGAGTGTGAAGCTACCTGAAAGAACCATGTCTAAGACTTGCTATAGGAAGGAAGTACTTAAAACTGCACATACTGAAAGGCATAGAATTTTCCTCAAATTCGCTTTCTTTGGGAATGGTGAAGCTTCTTTACCGAAAAGGGCTTTTACCCTCCTGGCTTTGCTTAAGGAAACCGTTGGTTACAGAGAAAGTCGTTATCATCTTGGGTTTCTAAATAACATACACCAAGCCACTGATTCCATCCCGCTCATCATTCACTGAGGGGGAAACCAAAGCATCTGAGCTCTGAAGCACTGTAGGGTGCTAAAACGGCTGGAGTGAAGCTCTTCTGCTACTATGTGAAAGAAACAATTTATACTCATGAGGTGGAGGCTGAACCGGAATCAACCGTTTAGAAATTCAAGAGAAAGTACCAGTCAAAGCGTTGCACCGTTCTCTGAAAGCTCAACTAGCCTGGCTATTTCCCTCTTCGTGATATTCCAGCGTTACTTGGATAGCTGCCACGTGGTCACAGCGCAACACAGAAGGATCGTCTTCTTTTGATTACGAAATGATACCCCCTCGGGTTGTTTGCCTCTGACCTTCACAGGGCCACATGCCCTTATTAGCTCAAATGATCTGAGCTGCTTGTGGTTAAAAGTCATTTTAAAACACTGTCAGCTAATAAAAAGGTACACAATAGCGGGTAGGGCTCAAAGACCTGGCAGTAGTAGGCATTTTAAAGTGAATGACCCAAGGGGAAACTAACTGATCTCAGTCCATTTATCTCTGGCAATAAATCATGACCTAGATTAAATTGAGGCATATTGAGACCTGGTTGCTTAATGGATAATCCATTGACCTTTTAATCCCCTTACAGCCTTTTCTGTATTCATTTTCACATGGCAGGCATGTCGCAAGTCAAGCAAACCCGTTGTCCTAGGCAAAATGAGGCTGTAAAGGAAGACAGCAGGGGCACCGCAGTCCTGCCCACCCAGCTGGCACTTCTTCACTCCTAATACCTTGCAGAAACTGAGAATAAGGTGGAAGGGAATGCTTCACATCATATCATGCGAAGAATTATCTCTGCTTCCCTGTCGCTCAAGCTAATGCACCTATGAAAGAGCTCCTCTAAGGTCCAGTGTGCTATCCGTCAGGCACCTGGGTTAGGAGACCTGCATACACCCTGACTCTCCACGCTGGACCCCTTCAGGCACCCAGTCCACGTTAGCTGTCTGATGTTGGGGTAGCCAAGAAAATTGTTTCTCTCACTTTAAGGAGCAGAGTAGGATTATGAGATCAAGGATGCCACATGGAAGTCTGATTTCAGGAATATGAAAGGGCGGCTTCTTGGATCACTCGTCACAAGAAGCAGAGGAGGAATTAAAGTCTATAGCACTGAACGAGAGAAAAGGTATCTTAAAAAAAAATAAAGTCCCACGTGGTAATTTACTCGAAAGCAGCTTCGTGTTTCAAAGGCTGACTCTGCGTGTTTGTTTCTTTATCTAAAATATCCCCCCCTCCAGGAGGACACCGTGTCCCTGCCAGTTCCTGCGGTGACTCTGTCACTATGGGTGATGACACAACCAAGGGCTGTGTACAGACTAATCAATCAACCGATCAATCCAGGAAAATGAGCAGGTCTTACCTGGGAGGCTCTCGCCCAAGGGGAAGCAGCACACTGTTGTGTTCACTGTCATGAATCCTGTCCACATCAGTAAACCAGTCCCCAGTGCATTATCCTGCGAGTGTGGGTAAATCAGGTAATAACCGCACCATGTAGACATCCCAGCTATCAAGTGGCACTCAGACCCCCCATGCTGCACAAAGCTCCATTTACACAGTTGCATTAGATTAGAAATCCAAAAAAGGAAAACAGAGCCAGTAAACAGGGATTCATAAAAACCGACAGGTACTGTTAATAAAAGTAATCGGAGTCTATCTGTAAGGTTAACATTGTTAGAAATTAATATTTTTCAGATGTCTACAATAAAGATCATTTTACTAACATAAAATAGAGAACACCCACATGGGTTGTGTTATCTCATGCTAAGGGAAACTGATAAAAATTGGTTTAAATCTCCCTGAAAAATCTACCACAGTTTAAGTCCCACAGAAAACAAGGTCTTTTTTTTTTTTTTTTTGAGACAGGGTCTTGCTTTGTAGTTCAGGCTGGCCCTGAGCTCACTATGTAGCCCAGGCAAGCCTTGAACTCAGCAATCCTCCTGCCTCTGCCTCCAGAGTGCTGGGATTATAGGCGTGAGCCACCACACCCAGCATTTGTGGTATCTGGTACTGATTGGTGTTGGGTGTGATCCACCACACCCAGTATTGCTGTATGTGGTTACCAGGGATTGAACCAGGGACCTTGCGCTTGCTAGGCAGGCGCTGGAACCACTAGGCTAAATCTCCGGCCCAAACAAGGTCTTATGTAACAGAAAATCTCTTTGTACAACAGGTCAAGAAAGGAAAGGGCCAGAGATTTAGCTCAGACTTCCAGCCAGTTAGTGGAAGGGCAAAACTATAAATAATGTCCCAAAGCCCTTCAGAAGACATAGCTCATCACACAGCCAAAAATGAACGACTCTCAGGAATTACTGGAATCTTAAAACTCTTCACAGAGAAGTGTGAGCTCGAGCATGTGCAGGGCGAATAATTTCCGAACATGTGTTCCTGTAGATGTGCCTCTCACTTTCCAGAGGCCCAAAAGTTCACACTATGTGCTTAGAGATTATCTCAGCTCTCACTTTTTTCAAGGAAAGATACTGATCTTCTCTTACAAAATGATGAACCCAATGCCTGCCCCACAGAAGACATGCAAAAACATGAGTAGACTATTTTTCCAAATAACTGTAAATCAGTATGTTGTGGTTGATCTTTGTAGCCAAAAATCTTATTGCCTAGAAAAAAAGGAAAACCTTATTGGTTGATAATAATACATATAGTTCAAAATTAAAACTTCTGGATTATTAAGAATTAATGGAGTTGGGGATTTAGTTCAGTGATACCATGCCTACCTTGCAAGCACAAGGTCCCGAGTTCAAACTCTATTTACCCCCATAAATACATATATACAGACATACATACATACGTATTTTAAAAAGAGTTAATGAGTTAGTATTTGAAAATAAGCAACTGAATACACATTTCAGCACATGGTGTTGAATTGTGATATCTCAGTTCTTTTGGTGGCTTTCACCTAAGCCTGATCGTACACCTTCCTGTTGTCCTAGACCATACACTGCAGTACAGCAAGCATTTGGTAAGAATTAAGAATTTTCCACAGTGTGTGGCATATAGTGAGTACTGGAAGTAAGACTGAAGAAAGTGTGAGTGACCTGGAGAGTGCGGGAGCCCCGGGGTACACTGACCCTCACAGGACCACCAAGAGCTTGGTAGTCTCCTTACTGTCGCCCATTCCTCTTTCCGGGATGTCTGGCTAGGTTGGTAGTGATTAAACCTGCTCTGATATAACCTAAAATATTCAATATCTGTATGATCTAGTGACATGAAGAAAAAGAAAACCCAAACTGACACATTTTAAAGTCATCTCCTGATGGCATTTTATTGTTCTACTCCTTTTCACAGTCACCAGCAATATTTAGTTTGCTAAAATGCATAACCCCTTATTATCTTACAGAACACAAAAGCTCAGAAAAGACTGGTTATGTTAAGTTAAATAAAAATATAAATGACGGGGCTGAAGGGTTAGCTCAGTGGTTCCGGTGCCTGCCTCGCAAGTGCAAGGACCTGAGTTTGACCCCCGGTAACCACATATAATGCTGGGCATGGAGACACGCCCACCAACAATCAACGCCGCATACCACAATGCCAGACGTGGTGGCTCACGCCTGTAATCCCAGCACTCGGGAGGCAGAGACAGGAGGATTGCTGAGTTCGCGGCGGCTTGCCTGGGCACCATAGTGAGCTCAAGGCCAGCCTGAACTACAAAGTGAGACCCTGTCTCCAAAAAGAAAAAAAAAAAAATGACAAATTCAACTCTTCCTCTGAAGTTTATCAAACCAGGGGAATTTTAATAAGAAGTAGCAATGAAAGAGTTTGCTTGTCCATATGATGCTCTAAGCCATATGCTCACCTTGGAATTAATTCTGATTCTGCTTCTGATTCTCCTGACTGTCTCAGGCTCACAGAATTAGGATGTATTAGGGATAGTAGGATGAAAATACTTCCATTTGTTTCTTTTGCAATTAACATGAGTGCAAAAATCAGTACATCTCCCTTTTTGCTGGAGGTTACAATTAAAGCAATATGGTTCAGAAGTTACAAGTTCACCATTTGCAGAAGAAACTAATAGGAAAACAATTTGCTGTATAAGAAGCATCCACTGAAGTGATTTACAACCTTCCTAATCTCCTCATCCTGTGGTGAGCACATTCACCTGTAACAGGTGAATATAGGGTCTTGAGAATTTATATGAACAAAACCTTGAAAATCTAACAGTTCTCACTTCTCAACTATACATTATTCAGAATTCTTTTTTTTCCAGGTGGGAAAATATGTATTAACTAGTTAGAAATTACATTTTTCTCACAGTTTACATTCTTCATTGATTTTGGAAATATGTATGTGGTACAGTTAATTTATTCTTCTCTTTAAGTGTCTTTCCTTAAGTGATTCTATCTGAAAACTTGACCTTAAATAACACATGGATTTATTTTCCTCTAACTCCTTCAATGCTGTGAATATTAGGTCTGACAAACCGGAGCACAGAATCAGAAAACACTGCTTAACCTGTTTATTTTAGTACAGTTTAGGCCTCAAAAGTAAACCATTGTCTTTCCTTTTATGATGTTATAGAATATACACTGGGTAGTTGGTTCAGCACCCTAGATTTTAAAATTGCCTCTAAATCTTACTCTGTAACCTTAAACTGCTCAATTAGCCATCTCTAAACTCTGTTTTTCTTCTTGGAAAATGTATTAATAATTATCTTACTAATGTTTTAAAAATAAAGTCAAACACAACCTCTACCAGAGTGAAGAGACGACCTACAGAATTAAAAAAAAAAAAAATGTGCCGGCTACTCTGTAGACCAAGTACTAATACCTGGAATAGATAAAAAACTTAATAAAAAAATAAGACAACCAAATTTAAACATCTAATTAAAAGGAGAATATGAAATGAACAGACACTTCTCAGATGAGTAAATATAAACAGCCAATACACAGGAAAATATTCAACACCTCTGGCCATTTAAGAAATTCAAATTGAGCCAGGCGTGGTGGCTCATGCCTGTCATCCCAGCACTTGGGAGGCAGAGACAGGAGGATTGCTGAGTTCGAGGCTTGCCTGGACTACATAGTGAGCTCAGGGCCAGCCTGAACTATAAATTGAGACCCTGTCACAAAAAAAAAAGATATTAAAATTGAAACAACACTGAGATTCCATCTTATTCCAGAAAGAATGGCTACCATTAATACCAGTAATAATTCTGGCAAGTCCATAGTGAGAAAGCAACTCTTTCAGGGTCCCCCAAACTAATACAACTGCTACTGAAATCAGTGTGGAGAATCCTCAAAAAATTAGGAGTAGCAAGCCTTTTGATCCATCTATTTCCCTTCTAGGCATCTTTCCAAAAGAGTCAAAGACATCATGGAACAGTGATGTACACATACCCATGTTTATAATTTGTAATTGCAAAAATCTTGGAAATAGTAATATATTCATAAAGAGATAAATGGATGAAAATGTAGTGTTTACATGATGGAGTACTTCTCTGCCATAAAAAGGATAAATTTGAATCATTTGTGGGAAAACAGATGCAACTTGAGACCATAATATTAAACGAATTAACTCACAAACATAAACTAAAATATCACATTTTTCTCCCATATATGAAAAATTATTCCATATATAACATATGGAATAAAAGATAACAGGAAAAAATGAAAAACAAAAGGATTATAACCCTGTGTGTACCTCAAATTAGTACAATTGGTTAATGTGTTATATATATTCTTTGGCTGATTAGTTTGGTTATCAATATGTATATATAATTAAACTTTGTAAGGCCCTATAAGATCAATGAATATGATACTGAAAAAATAAAAGTGGGATGATGAAAGAGGGAAAAAGAACAAAGCTGAAACGTGTTACATACATTTACTATCCCCTCGAGTGAATATAATCATATACTACAAACATGCACTAATAAATTTTTCAAGGCTTAAATTACAAAGTTTCAGGGGAAATAAAGAAAACATTTACACTTTAAATGATTAAGTGTTACTTATAATCCTGCAGGCCTATATGCGACCTCCATGAATTTTGTATTCTGGTAATATTCAAGTTTGTATCTAGTAAATTGCATGATACAATGAAAAAGACTTAACTAAGATGTGCTACTAGCTTAGGTGAAAATCCCAGGTTTGGAATTCCAGAGTTAGGTACATAGGAAACATTCTGAAGCCCTCTCAACACATTTGTTAAGGGGCGAGTTAGTATCTTTTCATAAGGACATTATACCCTTCATGGAGTAATTACTTATTTACCATTAATTGCTTCTGTTACCTTTCTTCCAACATACATATCACACAGATGCCTACCTGTTCCAAGGCCTAAAATTTAAAACCTAAGAACTTCAAAAGTTCACAACAGAGTTATAAGGAAAGTGAATGACTCGGAAAATAGTAGGTACAAAAGAATCTTAGAAGACCTGGGTAATTTGATGCTGGAAAGAAAATTGAGACGCGGCGCTTGAAGATGTCTTTGAAGAAAGGAAGACGGGAAGACAGAACGGTGGTCACCTCCGTCAGTTCGCGAACATGAGACAGGAACAGCAAGAGATCACAGGGAGGAGTTTCCCGGAAGGGTAGAGCGTAAACTTCCCCTTTTTGTTTCCTCTAAAACTTACTATAAACAATGTGAGCCCAGCAAGGTCATGTATACTAGGAATATATACATACTTTTTAAAAAGCTCAGGACCCTCGAAGAAAAAGGGAAAATGAGGAAGCTAAAAAGTACACAGAAAGAGCCGGGCGTGGTGGCTCAGGCCTGTCATCCCAGCACTCGGGAGGCAGAGGCAGGACGATTGCTGAGTTCAAGGCTTGCCTGGGCTTCATAGTGAGCTCAGGGCCAGCCTGGACTACAAAGCGAGACCCTGTCTCAAAAATAAATAAATAAAAAATTTAAAAAGTACATAGAAAGATGTAACTATAGCAGTAGCCTGGAAATACTGACTCCCCCACCCACCCACACACACACAAAGCTGGCAGTAGAATCGCTGACAACTTCATCTGTACTGCTCAACCTTGTGCTGGTTCAAGAACCTTAAAGCTTTAAGGCAGGAACCAAAATCTAGAAAAATAGGATGAGATTGTATATAAGAATCTTAGACAGTCGCTTCGTTCTCATGGCCTGACGAAAGTGCCCTTTCTCCTCGTACAGCAGGTTGAGCATTTCTTATTTTTATTTTTCCATCACAAGCCAAGGGCTTGCTATTGTTTGAAAAGCTATATTCTAAAATGTCTTGTTGAAATGTGATCCTCTATACAATGATATTATGAGATAAGGGCTTCTTCAAGGGCCCTAATGAATGAGATCATTAATTTAATGAGAGTGTTTGAAAAAGTTGAATTAACTCCATATATATTCATCTAGCCTTCTAATCCATGAGGACCCAGCAACTACATCCCATATTGGAAACAGAAAATAAGCCCTCCCCACACATACCGAATCTGGGATGTTTTAATAAACGGTGAGACAAAAATTTCTACTGTATCATCTACTATATTTTGCTGTAGCAGGATAAATGGATAAAGGTAGACATCAAGCATAGCTGAAAAGATAGCTGAAAGTCGAGTAATAAAGTGAAAGCAAAGAAAACCTGACACACTCAAGGTTAAAATCCCTCAAGCAGGGCTGGGGATTTAGCTCAAGTGGTACCACATCTACCTTGGAAGCACAAAGGCCAGAGTTCAATCCCCAGTTCCACACACACACACACACACACACACACACACAAAATCCCTCAAGCACCTTCTGGTGCTTAGTTCCTCCAGGTGCAGTGACCATTTGATTAGTAGGTACTTTGCAGAATGAAATGTGGTGTTGTTAATAATTGCTTATTTGGAAACATGACACAAAATACACATCTCCCAGGCAATGAGTTAGTGAGATTATGGGCCAGCCTAGAATTCCTAGCCAGAAACATATTCCCCAGAGAAACAACTAGAAGTCTGCTCTGAGTGATTCCAAAGAGAAAAGACTAAAAGAGATAAACAGCTGGGATTACAAAATGAAACAGCACAGGCCATCTGAACAATGACTACAGACATGTTTCAGTTACAAATAGTATGTAAAAACCAAAATAATGTAAAACCTAGATAATAATATTACCAGAAAGAATTATAATAAAAAA